>JAQMCX010000021.1:11732589-11761658 GCA_029814765.1 Acanthurus leucopareius | reverse complement strand
TACATGAATGACTGTGTGTGTGTGTGTGTGTGTGTGTGTGTGTGTGTGTGTGTGTGTGTGAAAGAGTGTCTGTTACAAATTGTTTTAAAGCACTGCAGTGCAAAATAAATCCCAAGGTAGCCAACCCATTTCTGACTCAACTGAATATCCTTGAATTTTACATTGACACATTTTTTGGTGCTTTCATGCTGTACATAAACACACAGCACAGCAGAGTCACACAACAACCCACTTTTCTCGATCTGGTTTTCATCCCATTGTTATGGTTAGTTTTAGTTTTGTTAGATTAGGACTTGAGTAGGAAGGGTTACAGCTGGCATCACACATGAGGGGAGAGATTCACTGACACCTTGATAAAGAGAGGTTGTTTTAAACATGTTGCTGTCTTTCACTTGAATTGTTTATCCCATGATTTGTATCCCTAAAAGACTGATCTGCTGCTCTTAGACAGGGATTCAAAGTACACTGATGAGAGTGAGACAGAAACATTGTCATGTTTATACCAAGTTGAGCAGAACCAGGTAGTCATATACAGTCAAGAAACACTGAAGCCCATACAGAGGATGTGATGATGGTGGAAGTGGAACCAGAAAACTCACAGTTAAAGATCACCTACAATCAAACTAGTGTTTTTTGTAGCTCCTCTGTGAGACATACTCTCAAATTTTCGAAATGCTGATGCTTATATTTATTTTTTCAAAGGGAAAGCCTACTTTTACCTATACACAATCACAATTTGATACATTTACATGATCGTTGTGAAATTTTTGTAGAAGAGAAAATTTGTTAATATTCATTTTTTAAGGGGGAAAAATAAAAATATTGAACAAATTGACGAAGAGCAAAGTACCTCTTCTTAGGATTGATGTACAACTAGAAGGTGAGAAGAC
Source organism: Acanthurus leucopareius (assembly GCA_029814765.1). Taxonomy (NCBI): domain Eukaryota; kingdom Metazoa; phylum Chordata; class Actinopteri; order Acanthuriformes; family Acanthuridae; genus Acanthurus; species Acanthurus leucopareius. The sequence continues at coordinate 11,760,768 of JAQMCX010000021.1, read as the reverse complement.
CCACACTTTACTGAATCGCTCATCTCATTAAAGAGTTTTATTTGTCCCTACTTTTTGTCCATATGTACCTTGCTTATCTCAGGTAGCCGTAAAGGCCCCCCACCTCCTACATCCTGGCCAGAGCCTCTTCCAAGCCCCCCTGCAGCCCAGTTCTATTCATCAGGGCTTACGAGCCAAAACAGTGGGGAGTCCAACCCCTACATCAGCCTGGACAGCCCCCCTCCATCACCTCCAGAGCCCCCTGACTACCCATCCAGCCCACCCCCCCACCGCAGCAACAAGCGGCGTTACACCTTCTCCAAACCTCCGCGCTCAGAAGACACAGATCGATTTCTGGATGCTCTTAGCGAGCAGCTGGGACAGAGGGTGGCCATTGTTGATGACTTCCTCACCCCTGAGAATGACTATGAGGAGGTAAAGTCACAGGAATGCATGTCTCAGTTTCATGAAATACCTCTGTGGTCTAATTTATAAAGGATTAGCTGATCATTTGAATGCAATCAACAATGTTTTAATTATCATGTGAATGTAGGCTTGTATGTGTTCAGATGTTATCCGTTCTCAAACATAATGACAACAGTTTAATCATTAACTTTTTTATGTGCACATCTTGTACCTTGTTGATAACTTGATCACTCAGTAGCAAAAAGAAACAGAAGACAGTAAAGAGGCTGTTTTGCTTTGTGTAAGAAGGGGAAATGATTCCACATGCATCCTGTTCTATTTACCAACATTTTTACTTGTCAGGGTGCAAATAGTAGCTTAAATTCAACTTTTGCAAATGTGAGGACACATTTGATACTTAACTACAAAATCAGTTTCCCCACACACAGCCATTCTTTTTCATCTTACTTAGACACTAATTAAATTAACAAGCCAGTATTTACTGTATGATTTCTTGTGAAAACACTGGTGGGTCCATAGTTTCTGGTGCTAGCGGGTTTAATCTCCATTGTACAGCACACTAAATCCCTGAGGTACTCTAATGCAAGCCCTGCTTCCAAATGTAAAATAGGACAGACCCTTTAACACACATACACCTACAGAATGGGTACAGTACGTACTCTCCTGTACAAAAGGGGACGATATAAAACTTTAGATTTAAATAGAAACTAAGTTAAGAAAAGAATCTTTGTGGGTCAAATTGCAATCCAAAAAGTCTCATATAATAGATACAGCAGGTTTTCTTCCTTTCATAAGTTTAAATGTACTGCTGTAAAGCTGGTTTATGTCAGTGAAGTTTAGTGGCTGAGCACTTTGATCTCAAATAGTTGTTGAAAATACAATCAGGGATCCAATTACAAAAAAATGCTTTAAAACACCATTAGAACAGTCATTAAAAATACAATCAGGGATCCAATAAAAAAAGAAAGAAAAAAAAGAAATGGCTTAAAACACGACTGAAGTCTCATGAAAGTCAAGAATTTATTGGCAGCTCAAACACATTGATGAACTCAGCAGCTGAATGAGAGTTTTATATGCAATACACCTTGCTCAGTCACTTCTGATGCAAAGAGCCTAAACTGGGTGGTGGACAAGTCATTCAGGTGTAAGTGCAGGATTTCAAATTTTAACATGTATGCACAGCTTTTGAGATCAATATATAAAGGAGATCCTGTAGAACTTGCCTAGTTGTAAGAAACACCCACATGTATTTTTAAGGGCTAATGAAGTGTAATTGGTGTTAATGCCAGGATGTTGTGCAGATGGGCTTCCCAGATGAGGATGATGAAGATAATGATGAGGAGTTGGGGGTAGATGAAGATGAAAATGGAGGATTTGTGGCCCCCGAGCTCAGCAGCCCAAGTGATGTTCAGAGCAGCAGTGGAGAAGAAAATGCCTCCTCCCTCACTTACTCTTCCTCCTCGGACCACATCCCTCCACCACCAATGACCCCTCCGCCGCCACCGCCAGTTCAGTTCAATGACCCGCCTCCTCCCCCTCCAGCACCTGCACAGACTCAGTCTCAGCACCAACAACAGCAACAGCAGCAACAGCTTAGCTACACCCCTGAACACTCCCCAAGAGCATATGTGCCCATCCGCCGTAAATCTGGCCCCCCGCCCCCACCGCCACCACGCAGTAATCCACCACCTAAACGCCACTCTTTACACAAAGTGATGCCCTCAAGAGAGGACCTGCAGGTCCATGCTACCATACAAGAGCTAAAAGCCTACCAGGAGCAACAAGTCTACCAGGAACGACAAGCCTATGAGGAACAGCAAGCCTATAAGGAGCGACAGGTGTTTGAGGAACAAAAAGCCTACGAAGAACAACAACTATTCCAAGAGCAGCAGGCTTATCAGGAACAACAGGCTTATCAGGAGAAACTTTTTAAAGAGAGACAAGCTTATGAAGAGCAGAAGGCATATGAGGAGCAAAAGGCTTTTGAGGAGCAACAATTGTATCAGGAGCAACAAGCCTACCAAGAGAGACAAGCATACGAACAGCGTCAAGCCTACCAAGAACAAAAGGTGTACGAACAACGTCAAGCCTATAAGGAGCAAAAAGCTTTTGAGGAGCTTCAAGCCTACCAGGAACAAAAAGCCTATGAGGAGCGTAAAGCATACGAGGAGCAAAAAGCTTATGAGGAGCGTAAAGCTTATGAGGAGCAAAAAGCTTATGAGGAGCGTAAAGCGTACGAGGAACAAAAAGCTTACGAAGAACGTCAAGCCTATGAGGAGCAACAAGCGTATCAGGAGCAACAGATGCAGCAGATCTACCAGAGCCACCACTCTATGCCTAACCAGCCAACACAGCAGAAATCTCACTCACCGCTGCCTCTTCAGCAACTCCACCAGTCTTTACCTCCGCTGCCCTCTACAGACTCCACCCATCACCATGCTAACCATCCCTTGTATATGATTCGCCAAGCACAGCAGCAACAGGCCCACCCGGCTCATCACCACCGGCGACTGTCCCGTTCAGCCCCACCTCCACACCAGCCGTCACCCCAACCAACGGCCCTCCAAAGCCAACAAGGTCAGTACTCTGAGGGCATCTACCAAAGCCATCAGGGCATGAGACGGCAGTCCCACCACTCTTCTGCGGAGATGCTCCACCAGATGCACCAAACCCCAGCGCATCACTCCTCCGCAGAGATGCTCCATCAGTTGCAACAATCCCAGGCCCACCACTCATCTGCAGATATGCTCCAGCAGATGCAGCAAGCCCATGCCCACTACTCGTCATCAGAAATGCTCCACCAGGTGCACAAGACCAAGGCCCACCATTCTTCAACAGAGGTTCTGCAGCAGACTCACCAAATGCAGCAAATGCAGCCCCACCACTCCTCCACCGAACTTCTCCATCAAGCTCACCAGATGCATCGGGGACAAGCACACCATTCATCCACTGAGCTGCTGCATCAAATGCACAAACCCCAAGCCCACCACTCCTCCACAGAGCTACTCCATCAAGCCCACCAGATGCACCAAACTAAGCCCCATCACTCCTCCACAGAGCTTCTGCATCAAGCCCAGCAAGAGCCAGCCTCCCTTCCAATTCAGCTAAACCGAGACAGCCACTCCCACCAGAGCCGAAGGAGTCTAAAAAGCCATCATCAGACCCAAGTATCCCCACAGGGGAGACACCAAGAGCAGCAGATCCACCAAACCCATCATCCCCAGCCCACCAAACCCTCTCCCCAGAGACCCCACTCTATCCAGCAAACCCACCACCACTCCAGCACACCTCAGATCCATCACATCCACCATATGACCCCACAGCCCCCTCAGCAGGACTACCAACACCAGATTCACGTCATCCACCCTCCCCAGCAGCCACACAGGCCTCAGCCCCTCCTCTCCACCTTTCAGCCCCTCCAGCCGCATCAGCCCACCCTCTCCACTTTCCAGCCCCTGCCTCAACACCACCAATCCCAACACCAAATCCAGTCCACCACCCAAGCCACTCGTCCGCAGTCCCAACCCTCACATCATCTGCTGCAGTCCCCGCACCAGCCCCCAACTCAGTCCCACCATAAGCAATCCCATGGTCAGCCCCAGGCCCTCCCCCACTCTCTTTCGGACCCCTCAGAGCATCTGGAGCCCCCACCACCTCCACCCCTGCCTCCACCCTGCTCCCCTCCACCGTTGCCCAGGCCTCCACTCTCCAGGATGGACTCTAACCATATGAGCGTGAAGAGGTTACGCTGGGAGCAGGTGGAGAACTCAGAGGGAACCATCTGGGGACAGGTGAGCCCTGCAGGGTTCAGACATTGGGAGCCAAACCTCTTAAAAGTGCGACATAGTTTGGATTATGAATTCCAAATTGAAAATTATCTAAGAATAATGGAATTGCAATTCATGTATTGTTACATGTCTTTGGTAGTTGGGAGCAAATTCTGACTATGAGAAACTGCATGACATGGTGAAGTATCTGGACTTGGAGCTGCACTTCGGGACGCAGAAGAGCTCTAGTGAGTACAAATGGGTGTATGCACATCTTGAGTACTTAGTTACATTTAGTACTTTAAATGGAAACACAGCTAATTGTCACATCATTTGTACCATTATTTCTTAGCATATCATTATTTAGGTTCTTGCATTTCTGCATCTGTGGAGTGTGATTATTTACTCAATGAAACTACACCCCAATATTTCTTTTAGTTTGGACTTTAATAGTGGGAGCTTAAATTGTACTCACTTGCTAATTTTTATAAGCAATAGGGTGTTTTTCTGACTCTGGTCCCATTTTTAGTGCCTGCTCCAGAGCCTTCTCCACAGCTAGAAACCTTCAAAAAGAAAGATGTGATTGAAATTTTGTCCCATAAGAAGGCCTACAATGCCTGTAAGTATTAATCACATGTAATTTAACCCTTTAAAAATCTCAGTTATGATTTCTTTATCCCTTTATCTCTTATTAGCCCAGATTATTCAGAGTTAGAAATTCATCATTTCCATCAATCGTTCTTTTCACTTCCAGCCATCCTGATAGCCCACCTGAAGCTGTCTCCTGGAGAGCTGCGTCAGGTGCTGATGAACATGGCCACTGATAGGCTGGAGCCATCCCACATCAAGCAGCTGCTTCTGTATGCCCCTGATGCAGAGGAGGTCAAAAAGTATGAAGAGTACAGACAGGACCCCAGCAAACTCAGTGAGCCAGACCAGTTTGTGTTGCAGGTACAGCCATTTGATTTGCATGTTGCGTTTACTGCCTAAGTCTTCGCCGTATTTGTGTTTCCTATTGCTCACTTATTTGCTCTGTGTCCCCTGGCAGATGTTATCGGTACCAGAATACAAGACCCGCCTGCAGAGCCTTCTCTTCAAATGTTCTCTGCAGGAGAAGACAGAGGAATTGAGGGGAGCATATGAATGCTTGTACAAAGCTTCAGTAGAGCTGAAGACAAGCAAGAAGCTGGCCAAGATACTCGAGGTAGCCATCTGTTCAGCAAAGGACATTACAAACAAACATCTAGTATTTAGCTGTTTATTATTAAAAAAACTGCTGTTATGATGATAAATATTGCTTTTTCATATAAATATCGCCACTGAAATATTGCTTTTACAGCTAGGCATACAGTATACTTTATTTTAAGGTGTTTTTACTTTGTGATGAGGAAAAAAAATCAAGAGCAAAGCTTTTTAATGTCTAAAAAAAGGTTTTCCATGAGTGCATATGAGAAATGAAAGACATTGTTGCATTTGAAAACTTGATGGAAGTTAGTTAATAAATTAGTTGTTTTATAGTGTTACAGTTCTGCTTGCTGCATTCTGTCTTCCATTAGTTTGTTTTGGCGATGGGGAACTACTTGAATAATAGCCAGCCTAAAACCAACAAGACGACAGGCTTCAAGATCAACTTCCTTACAGAGGTACAGCATGAAGTACAACAGGAATACTCTGCTCCTGTTAATAATATTTATCAGATAAAATGAGTTAACATTAAAAGGCCTGTGGCTCTTTTTTCTTTTTTTAAAAAAAAGTGACACAATTTTTGTGTACTTCAGCACATTCTTTGTATCTTTCTCATGGTGTTGTGCTCATGGAGTTAATATCTTCACCGTGTCCTCTGCAGTTGAGCACAACTAAAACAGTGGACGGGAAGTCAACATTTCTACATATTCTGGTCAAGTCGTTATGTCAACACTTTCCTGAAGTTTTGGATTTCTCCAAAGACTTAACCATGGTTCCTCTTGCAGCCAAAGGTACATACATTTTCCTTTAATCTCTGCTCTGTAGCTTGAGAACAATTATAAATATACTGAGCATATATTAAGGATACATCTGTTATTGTTGTTTTGTTTCAAACCTGATTTAAAGTTTTCTTTCATTCTCCATTCATTTTCCTGTCATGCACACACACACACATACCTGTCTATAGTAAACCAGAGGACTATCACATCAGATATGAATGACCTTCATACAACCATCCAGGACATTCGCTCAGCCTGTCAGAAGATGCCTGCGACTTCTGAGGACCGTTTTGCCGTCGTCATGAGTGTATCCTTTACAAAAGAGGACCACTGACATATGTAGGTCTATAAAACCTGAAAACTATCGAAGCAGATAAGATAAACAAACTTTTGTGTCCCTTGACTGTAGCATGTGCAGAACTTCCTGGAAAACAGTCACCCAGCAATTCAGTCTCTGGAGTCCCTGCAGCAGAGAGCTGTGGAAGAATTCTGCAAAACTGCCTCTTACTTTGGAGAGGACGGCAAAGCCACAAACACTGAGGCCTTCTTCGGTATCTTTTCTGAGTTCATGGGCAAGTTTGAGGTGAGCAAAGAAGATTCAGGCATTCATTTATTCAAATAACTCCTGCTGTCACATCCACAGTGTGATAATCAAAACTATATGCATGTTATTCTCTGAAATTCCCTCGAAACTTCCCAAAACTATTAAAGTTAATGGTTTGTAAAAGCCTTCATTTTTCTTCAAACTGCTTGTGATGCACAGTTTTAATGGTTACAGATCAACATTTGCACAGTGTTTATTACCTCATTATATCCTACACTTTCTGCTCCTCCATTGTTTTGTTTTTTAGAAAGGCCCATGCAGTGTGTTTAATAATCAACACAGGCTGAATTTCATTAAAGATGTAGTGAGAGGGTCTGCCACACTGCAGAGCTAATAATGAGCTACATAAAACTGCTGTGTTGACACCGAGTACTCAACGCTGTGCTGCAGCCTTGCAGGTCATTGTGTCTGATGCACAGGATGTCACATCTGAATAAAAAAGCAGGGTTTAAAAAACTAGGAGCAGCACATTGTGAGCAGAAAATTTTGATTAATGCATTTAATGTTCAGTTCTAAACAGCATAATTTACTCTGTAGCCCTACTGGACTGAAACTTAAAAAGCACCAATATTCACTTTAAAATCTGGTAAACTTATTATCCATTTGATGTAAAATACTGTTGCATTTCACTGCAAATGCCAAATACACTGCATTTGGTGCTTGTTTATTATTGTATGTTGCAGTTCCAATGCTATTGCTATGTCCAGATTAAATAAATTCAAACATTAAACCTTATCAAGTTTTAATGTCACTTTATAAAGTTTAATAGTTAAAATTTTAAAATATTATATTAATTCATTCATAAAATTGTGGACATATTTTAGTGCTGATTAAAATAGATGAAATATGAACACATTAAAGATAATAAAAACACAAGATAATTATCATTAAAAACTGATGCATACAACATGACTGTGCATTTCATTCAGGTAACTAAAATCATATTAATAATAATTTTGAAGTTAGCTTACAAACACCTTTGTTTCTTCACCACAGAGAGCTCTCAGTGAGCAGCAGGCTGCAGAAAGCCTGAAGAGCCCCAGAAGTCCACGAATGGCCTCACCACTGGCCTGGTAACGCACACACACACACATACACACAAACACACACACAAACACACGCTGATCCTACAGTCATACAGTACATACACCTGAACATAGACACAGACATACTGTATGCATATACTGTACATACATGAACCAACATAGACAAACACAAACAAAAACCACTAAATGCACAATTTTAAGCAAAAAACAAGATTTCATTTATTAATAAAAAAAAAAAAATAAGGAAGGGAGAGACTTTTGCATCAAAGATGGACATTAAGCTTTAAACCAGTGGTACCATATCTACTGTATGTCTCTTCAAAATGAAACCATTTTTGTCAGACTCTAAAACTTAAATGGCTAAGGCTGCATAGGAAATAACCTTGTTTGACTGTCAGGGTATCTCTATTTGAAAGATAGTTACTCAGTAACATAGTTTAAGTTTTCTTTCTCTGAGCCTGAGTTCAGTGTGCATATTAAAGTCAGATTGTTCCTATATATCGATGAATAAGACATAGATTTACAGGAACGGATTTTATCCTGAAATAGATGTTTAATTGAAATACATTTACACTGACTTTGTTTTCCTTTTAGTTTAAATGTTGTGTATTTTTTGTAAGCTACCCACCACACTGAATGTAACATAAATTATTTACTGATTAAGTGTTACTTATTTTCTTAAGTAAACACTCAGTGAAATTGATGATTGATTGTTTCATTTGCTGCTCTGTCTCTGCCTCACTGTTTCTAAAAAAATTCCGACCAAATTGTTTTCAGCGATATAATTGCTTTTTTCAAATGGTTTTGTTCGAATATGATACTTGATTCAAATGCTCATAACTTGTACAAATGAGACAGTGTTGGTCAGAAGTTGGCTATTACTTCTTGTTTTTACAACAGACAAATTGAAGTGTTTCTGAGGATAATTTTTAACCGTGTCATGTCATTACCGTAACACCCCAATCACAGAAAGCTGACGTGAGATAACTTGGAGCCAACAGTGGGCAGCGTGCAATATGTGAATGTTTAGCTTTCACTGTTAGATATTATACTCTTTAAACTATAACAGAGGTATGTTGTATTTGTTCTGTACAGAATGGGAGCTGCAATATACTGTGTGAAGCACTTTGTTACTCTCATGTATTTTCTTTTCCTGATTGCATCAAATGGACTGAACACAGAGGCTGACATTTACATTGAGTGTAATGTAGCAGATGCAGTAATTTAAATCATTTACCAACAATTAATAATGCAGCATACCAGCTTCTGCAGATCTAAAGGCGTAGTCTTTAAGTTTTACATTGATAAGGCAAATCATTAAGATTAGATTAGATTAATGTGTTTTCTAAAGGTTTAAGTTGCATTTCCTGTTTATGTTACGGATTGTAAACCTCCAAAGCAGTGCTGTCTATTTAAGGCCAATAAAGTGTTAAGTCTGTATTTTGTATTGTGTCCTAACAATGCTGAAAACTATAAAGAGTGGTATGAAATCTGCTTTTGCTTGGATGTCTGCTTTTTATGGTGTAAACTGATGCACAAAGGCTGCGGAAGTCCTCTCTAAGATGTGTTGTTTTACAAAGAGATAATGCTGTATCTCCTGGTTTATTATTGACAGTGAATAAGGAATCATATCAGTGACTTCACATTTATGTGCTTTACATTACCTGCACTCTCATGCTGTAGATAACATCCTGTCTTAACAACTGGCACGCCTGCTATTGCCGCAACAATTTATCTGTCATTCTGCAGAAAAATCTCAGAGTAACATTAATGTATTGTTTTTGTGAGATAAGCCTGTTTGTGTCTGCACACACACACACACACACACACACACACACACACACACACACACATTACCCTCATGTAGCTTTAATATAATGATATAAAAGTCCACATCTTGTCTGTCATTTAAATACATTAAAAGCCTAACCAGGAGTCGTTTAGCTGTGTGTTGTGCAGATTCCTCTCTGTTAAGGGTAATAAATCCCTTACACGTTAACTAAACTCTCGTCGCGTCCTTGTGGTGTAAAAGTGGAGTTTGATCTTTTGGCGGGTGGAGGGAACTTCTCAACAAACATGAGATTCCTGACTGACATCCTCATGTAGTTTGTGACACGCTGCATTGTTTTGGCCGGGTAACTCAGCTCAAGGGAACACAGCTGGAATCATACACAGTGACAGCTTGCTGACAGGTGAGTTTATTTACCTTAAACTACTCTGAAACACAGTGTGAAAGTGGAAAAGGGAGTGGCATTGAATGATGTCTGAGTTGCTGTTAGCTAAGTTTAATTTTGTGGCAACTCCATGAGTAATTGTGTTTTAAAACGGCCTCACACGCTTAAGAAAGAGCAAGACACGAGTCTGAATTTAAATATTCAACGGTGTTCAGGAGTTTTTTGCATGTAAAAACATTTTAGCAGATTAAAAACATCTCCATTTTTTAACTTTAAACAACAAAGAATATCATTCCAGCTTTGAAATGAGATTACAATACAGTGCATCTAAGCTTGTCAGTGATGCAAGAAGTATCCAGAAAAATTAATATTTTACTCAATGATTATCTCCAGAGACTATCAGCTAATTGTTCTGGAAGTATGGGCTCATTAGTGTCATAAAACACTATCCAGATGTCTGTGTCCACTTGCTTGATGTCATTATTTCTGCTGTTTATGCCCTCCAAATGAACACAATAAGGTACAAAAGTTTTTTATCTGTGTGGATCTGATGTTAATGTGAAACTTCAGTGTTCTTAATTATACAAATCAGATCAAAATCTTCCAAAATTAAAGTCCTTTGAGTACAAAATTCACTCTTGACTGATGAGCATGTGAGTGCTGTTTTAAGCCGAACTTGAACAAATATGAGCTGATCCTTTAAATATCTGAAAGTATGGGATGATCCTTTACAGTTTCTTGTTTTACATCATGGTATTAGACTGTTAAATTATTGACAAATGCATTAAGATGTAAGCAGCATGTTAATGTGAGGAAGGAGATGATTTTAAGAGTGGCTATGCATAAATAAGCACATTTATTTAGGTAAAATATCATACAAATTGACGTATTTTACTCTGCCATATTTTTTTTTAACAGCTACAGTCTCTGGTTGCTTTTTCTAATTTTTATTTTATGTTCAAATGTAACAGCAACAACAGTAACAACCAAACTTCTGCTGATGAAATTGTAACAAATTGTAAAGATCACGCCAGTTTTCCCAACTGTTCAAGGTTATGAAAAAACAATGTCACACTGGGTGCTCTTGTCATGTATCAGATGTTTATTAGTTTTTAAAGAGGAATTTACCTCTAAACCTTTTGAATGTTTAGTTTGCAAAAACATTGTAGGTTAAACTTTTACAGCAGTAGTTCAGCTGATAACAGTTTTGTACTTTTAATGAGGTTGAATGTAAAACATTTATGCAGTATTTTTGCACTGTAGTATTTGTACTTTCTCCAAAGTTAAGGATGGGAATACTTTTGCCACCTGCACATTTTTACCACATTTTATATCTGCCTACATTACAAACTGCTTGGTAGTTGGATTTAAACAACTCATCATTTGTTTGGTCAAATCTGTTAATGAAAATTAAATAAATCTGTCAAATTAATGAAGTTGAAGGTCAAAAATAGCAGATATTACTACACTGTAATTCTTTATAGAGGCTTTGGAGTCTGTTTAAGGTTGAACAATCCAAATGTTAAATTTCTGTTTACTTACTGTCTCATCAGGGGACAGAATGGACCTTTCAGAGGGGACCACCATGTCCCCTACTCCAACACCTCCGTCAGAGAGCGAGACCACCCTGGTTACTGTGGACATAGTGGTGCTGGTGGTCTACTTTCTGCTGGTTCTGGCTGTTGGCCTCTGGGTAAGCACTGGGGAAAACAGCTCTGGACTCACTAGGGTGGAGCTGATGGTGGAGCTGTCCGGTCACTAAGTTTGGGATCCTGTGTATGATGCAAGTGACATTCTGCTCATCTGCATCATCTCATGTGTTTGTATTTGTATCTTTATGGGTTTTTCCTTATGTTTCTGCCAGTCCATGTTTAGGACGAAGCGCAGCACAGTGGATGGATACTTTCTGGCTGGAAAGAACATGACCTGGTGGCCGGTGAGTCAAACACAAAAGAGATTTCTGATCCAAATAGACAGATATTCACAGAAGCTTTTGTGGCTTAAATTAAAGTATGATTTTATTGCTGCAGTCAAAAGGCTAGAGCTTCCATTTCTAATCAGTTCAAACTTTAAAAGTAGATGGGGGCAAAATGTTCTGCAGTTCAAAGTGAAATATAGTTTCTGACTCTTTCATCTATATTTAGGTGGGTGCCTCGCTGTTTGCCAGTAACATTGGCAGTGGACATTTCATTGGCCTGGCAGGGTCAGGAGCTGCAGCAGGAATTGGGGCTATTGCATATGAGTGGAATGTAAGAATGTATATATGTACTATTTCTGTAAGAATAAGTGTTATATGTTGAACATAGTTTTTTGGGTTTTTTTTTTCAAGTATAAGGTGTTTGAATGTGACATATGTTAACTGACAGGGTATGCTGATGGTGCTGCTGCTGGGATGGCTCTTCCTGCCCATTTACATCGCTTCTGGGGTGAAGCATCCACACATGAACTATCACACATGTGCAAATGTATAATTTTGTTTTGTTTGTTCATTCACAATCATCTTCTCTTCTGCAGGTGACAACCATGCCGGAGTACTTGCAGAAGCGTTTCGGTGGTCGAAGAACACAGTTGTTTATCGCTGTCCTGTACTTATTTATTTACATCTTCACAAAGATATCGGTAGGAGACTAATCCACAGTGATTCTGCACTGATTCCAATGATGAGACAAAAAAATATATTTATCTGTCTGTTCGTTGCAATTTGTGTTGCCTGCATGTTATGAAATCAAATCCCATTTGCATGAATTGTTTGTATTTCTTTCATCTCCAAACCATGTGTCCCTTTGCATCATATTATCACTGTTGTTTATGAAAGAGTTGTAGAATTTAATCCATAAGATTCACAAACATAGCCATAAATTTTCTTTTTTTTTGTGAAACTCAGCATGATCTATTTGTGCCTGCACTCCATTACTCAAGTAAATAAAACACTTCATTGCTTCGCTTCCTGCTGGTGTAGGATTAACTGTGGGAGCAATAAACTCTGGGAGCAGCGGCAAAACACATTTTAGCCACTCAAAAAAACACTATCTTTATAAATACAATATGTTTATAACATTTTCAGAACTTTACCTGCTGCTAGCAGGAAACTGACGCTGTTATATCCAGCAATGCTCTCTCCAAAAGCACCAGACTCTATTAGTAAAAAGACAAAAATTATTACTTTTAATCTGGACCCACCAGGGTTGCTAGTGGGCAGCTGCTTCCATTGGTCAATTTGTTTGTATCATTGTGGGGATTAGCACCTTACATGACCCCCCTTAAATAAAACCCAGACAATCCCTTTAAGGTTAGGGAAAGATTGTGATTTTAGTTGAATTTAATTTAAAAAAATTAGATTGTGAAAGTCACAAAATTCAATTTAATCAGGTGTGTATAAGGATTCATGTCATTGATGGTATAGATAAAATTTCATAGCTACTTCACGAGCTGCTGTGTATATGTTCCCCACTCTGTGTGTGTGTGTGTCTCTGGCTCAGGTGGACATGTACGCAGGTGCAATCTTCATCCAGCTCGCCTTAAATTGGAACATCTACGTGGCTGTGGTGCTGCTGCTGTCAATCACTGCTCTCTACACTGTAGCAGGTAACCTTCCTCTTTCTTGTGCTGTTTTGATCACATCTTTCTCACACATAGACATAAAAGCATTGCTCATTGCTTGCTCTCTGTGTCTCTGGCTCTTGTGGTTTGTGTTGCAGGAGGTCTGGCTGCAGTCATCTACACAGATGCAGTTCAGACTGCCATCATGCTGGCAGGGTCTCTCACCCTCATGGTCTTCAGTAAGTAAAATCTGACTCCATGTGACACCTTAACATCACCAGCACCTTATATGCCACTTTGTCCGACCCTGCTTTTCTGTCTGACCTGTTGAGGCTTTCAAGAGGTCGGAGGCTGGAATGCTCTGATGGAGGGATACGCCAACGCCATCCCAACGTACCGCGTGCCAAACTCAACCTGTGGCATCCCCCGAGATGACGCCTTCCACTTGTTCAGAGACCCGGTGAACTCTGACCTGCCTTGGCCTGGCACCATCATCGGCATGTCCATCCCCTCCTTGTGGTATTGGTGCTCTGACCAGGTGCTATCATTAAAAAAAAAAACACAAACGAACAAAAAAAAGCAAAAAAAACCAAAACATGGAGCACTTTTCCTCACAAATTAGAGCAAATTAAAGGATACAGAATAAGCACTGCAAGTTCAATACAGATCTGAAAAATGTCCAAACTGTGTTAAAAAGTAAAATTATACTTTTGTGTGTGACTTTAAAGTATTGGGAGGGTAATAAGAACATATAAGGGCCCCTGAAATGCTATCATTGATATAAAACTTATTTCTTTTATCGTAGTTGTTATATGTCAAGAGTTCATTCATCTATTATTGATGAAAATGTCATTTTTGGTACTTTTCTATGTTGTTTATGTCGTTCTAACAAATTCCTCTGATGTTAAATATGAAAGACTCATCATAAAAAAATCTTCAGAATTTGGCATGTTTTGCTCTTCAGAAAGCTTAAAAATTCATTTTAAATGCTATTGGAGTGATAGTTTGCCAAGAGGCCAAACCTGAGACAACAGATGATTAATTTTAAGAAGCATTTCATCTCATCTCAGCCAGTGTATCTAATGTGTGGACATAACGCCTTTACCCTTGATGTCTGCCAGACGTCTGAGTTATTACAGCAAGATGAATAATTCCCTCCATTTTATACACATTAAAAACCACTTATTGAAATTTACTTACATTGCTGAATATGTTAATAATTCATTATTTGGCCCTGGGAGTTGACTGTGGATCTGTGATTCTCTGCAGGTGATTGTGCAGCGATCCTTGGCCTCAAAGACCCTGACCCATGCAAAAGGTGGCTCACTGCTGGCAGCCTACCTGAAGATCCTGCCTTTCTTTGCTGTAATGCTGCCTGGCATGATCAGCAGGATACTTTTCACAGGTAAAACATGAAGTGTATGTTTAAATGAATCAAGCCAGCATCTGTGAAAATGTGCTGAACATACAGCATCTCCACAATTGTCAATTTCACTTTTACAAGGAGTGTTTGATAAATGTATGGCCTAAGGATACATATGTTAGTAGAGTTGGATGAGACATTCTGGATGTCTAAGATTGTGTGTTTTGATCTTATTGTGTAGATAAGGTGGCGTGTGCAGACCCTGAAGAGTGTAAAGCCATTTGTGGAAACCCAGTGGGCTGTACAGATACAGCCTATGCCAGACTGGTCATGGAGCTGCTGCCTGCAGGTGCGACACTGCTTCCTGTCCTGCCCTTTGCTCCATGCACACACATCTTCATCTATTTTATGATGCTCTCTTTGTGTTTTCCCTGTCAGGGCTGCGAGGTTTGATGATGGCCGTAATGATTGCTGCTCTCATGTCC
This sequence comes from Acanthurus leucopareius, assembly GCA_029814765.1. NCBI lineage: Eukaryota > Metazoa > Chordata > Actinopteri > Acanthuriformes > Acanthuridae > Acanthurus > Acanthurus leucopareius. The sequence goes on along the minus strand of JAQMCX010000021.1, from coordinate 11,745,420 downwards.
TCTCTGACCTCCATCTTCAACAGCGCCAGCACCATTTTCACCATGGATCTGTGGAAGACTTTCAGGTCCCGTGCATCCGAGTGGGAGCTTATGATAGTGGGCAGGTATGTTACAACCTCAGGAAAAGCAGACACGAGCAAAAGAATCGTTCCAGTTGCAGCCTGCGACATTAATGATTGAGGCATTTTTTTAACATGTCAAGAAAGTTCAAGACACTTCGAAAAGAGTTTACTTCTCTTCAGAGGGCCGTCCTTCTGGCTGCCTTTTCCACTGAGGTCTTAAGTTAAAGGTTAGAAGTTTATGCAGCATGTTGGATATATTTTTCCCACTTCAGCTGCATTTGAAAAGTAAACGCAGATGACTTTATAATCCACCAAAGTACATATTAACGTATTACATTTTTCTGCTCACCCAAACCATATCCCCACAAATTTTTCTTTCCACATATTCCTAAGTAATGACTTAACCAGATTTTCTTTTCTAGCTTTCACACAGACACACACACACACACGCACACACACATAGATGGTGTTTGCAATTCTCTGCAAGTTTTTGCAGAACTGAACATAATAATTTTGCATGAAAAAGACAGATCTCATATTTCATGTGCAGAGTGTTTGTGCTCGTGCTGGTGGCGGTGTCGGTGCTGTGGATTCCCATCGTCCAGGCCAGTCAGGGTGGCCAGCTTTTTATCTACATTCAATCCATCAGCACTTACCTTCAGCCCCCAGTCTCCATCGTCTTCCTCATGGGCTGCTTTTGGAAGAGGACAAATGAGAAGGTAAGATGGTGTGGCCTCAGGTTTTGTTTGTGTCTTTTTTTTTTCAAAATGTGAAGGTAATATGTGAGAAATCTATATTTTGTGTCACTTTTTGAGTCCTACTGTGATTGGCTAATGAAATATCGTCTCTCCTTTCCCTCAGGGTGCATTCTGGGGCCTGGCGATCGGCCTGCTGGTGGGCTGCATCCGCATGGTGTTGGATTTTGTTTACCCTGCGCCTCTGTGCTATGAGGAGGATGCCAGGCCCGCGGTGTTAAAAGATGTTCATTACCTGTATTTCTCCATGATGCTGTCTTTCCTCACCCTGGCTGTGGTGGTTGTAATCAGTTTGGCTACAGAGAAACCAAAACCGGAGCAGGTGAGGCCACTTTACTGGAGCATTGTTATGGTCTATTGATGCCACTGTGCAATATATAAAGAAGTGTATGATCTACTCATCATAACCAAAGGTGAAATTACATCAAGTACATTTACTCAAGTGGTGCACTGAAGTATACATTTGAGGTACTTGTATTTAACTTGGGTCTTTTCTTGACATTTTTACTTCTACTTCATCATATTTCAGAGGGAAAAACTGCATTTTTTTTTACCTCCAACACAATAAACTTTCAGCATAAGTGACTTTAGATTAAAAAAAAAAAACATGTCATAATAAACATGTAAAGAGTTAATAAAAATATTATGTTATAAATAAAATTACCCAAGAGTAAATACAATTACAGCTAAGAGGATTAGTCAATTATTAGTCAAAATAAATGGGAAAGTAATTGGGTAATTTTTGATGTCGTTCCTTATGTAAAACTGTAAAACATTTAATATTTTTGCACAAATAAGAAATTTGCTGCTTCTCCTTTAAATTATTTTTAATCATTTTAATGTATTATTGTAGTTTTAGTTTTTTACTATTGGTTGGACAAAATGGGTCATTTTGGGCTCTGGGTAATAGTGATTTTTTTCTGAATTTTTTATAAACCAAACAATCAATCAATGGTGGAAATTATCAGCAGATAAATTCAAAATGTAAATAATAATTAATTGCAGATTGATACAAAGTGGTTAAAACTGAGTACCATTTCAACAATGTGCAACTGTTTTCATTGGCTAAAGAAAAATAATATTAGGAGAATTTTTTCTTACTGAGTAGATTTAATTCTTCAAGTGTGTTTTCCTTCTTTTACTTACATAATTTGACTGCAGGACATGTTCACGACACCCTTAAGGCAAACTAATAGTAGTTTTTAATACACCCTTCATCAATAGTGAACAGATTCTTCATCATTTGGGTCATTTAGAATATATGTTGACCCATTTTTCACTGTACTTTACACCTTACACACAGCATGTTTAGTTTCAGCCAGAAATAAACAGATATCCTCTGAAATCTGAAAAAGGAGTTAATCAAATCTGTGGAAGTTAACTTTGTGAAGTGTTTTATGTCTTTCTAAACAGATTAGTCGCCTCACTTGGTTCACACGGTTTGACACAGTGGAGCCTAAAGAGCAGATCTTCACTGTGGAGCAAGGCAGTGAGACCTTAGGGGAGACTGATAGTTGGACAAATAAGGCTGGAGTCACAGGAAGTGAGCGGGAGGGCAGGAAAGGTGAGTCTCTGTCCTGTTAAGCTTGACACTCTTCCATTTGACCATTTGCCAGTCTTGCCGCTGAAAACACTCTCTCTCTCTCTCTCCAGACTCTTTATCCTCCGTGTCCAGCGTCCAAAGCCAGTCCAAGATGATGTCTGCCCTCTACTGGCTGTGTGGGGTGGAGAGAAGGAAGGAAGGTGACAATAAACCTGCAACGCCTCCTGCACCTGAGCAGACCGTCACTTCTCTAGAGGAGAAACCACATCTACGACGCATCGTTGACATTAACCTCATCATCTGCCTCTCTGTAACCTTCTTTATCATTGGCTACTGGGCTTGACAGGCAGGTTGGGACACTCTCAATGGACACGTGGTGTGTGGGATGGGAAAGAAATCTGTATAGTCTTTTTGTCTTCAACTTCCTTCTTGTTTTGCTGCTAAAACTGACACACTAAAATGACATATGTCCAAACAGTGACGCCATGTCCTTAAAAACACACAGCTACTGCAATATTTTACATGTAAACGAACCATATGACTTCATAGCATTTGTAGTCGAAGAGACAAATATGTCAAGAACTCTTGTGAAGTAATTCGATTAAAGCCTCTTTTAATTTATTAAAGCTGAAAACAAACTGACTTTAATGAATGATGCAGTTGAAGTCTTTTGCATACTTTGAGGAATATTTAATGTGAAATTAAATCTTGACAAAATAATAAAAAGAATGATAAGAAGAGGCCGATGACACCGCAAAATGTAAAACAATCTTTAATTATCAAGAGTAATGATGTATTGTTTGATGCATTATGTGCAGAAAAGCCAACTTAAAAAAAAAGAAATTAAAAAATTATAATCAAAAGGCTGAAAAACACCCAAACAATGCAAAGATTGTCAGCTGCAATTAAAAATAATACACAAGAATTTCACTATTTGGCTTTTTTTGGTCAACACTTTAAGTTTGAGAGATCAGTTACATTTTTTTTTTATGAAAAACACAATTATTACAATCAGTTTGCTAGAAAAATTCCCTTTAAATGATAAAAGCTAATTTTTGAGCATCAAAGAAAAATAAAAAATCAAGCTTGGTAAATCAAGGTGGTTTGTAATCAAATAAAGTTCAGGTAAAAAAAACTAAAACTTCTACCCTGCTGGATTACTTTGGAGGAAAAAATCTACCTGACACCATCAGGAGACAACTGCATTTAATATTGCACTCTTGCCAGAATATTTGGTCATTAGCAACCACAATAAAGCTGAGCAGCTCTAAATTTTTAGTAAATTTCTTTTGGCCCATGTCCATTTCTTTGGTCCTTTACACTATGTTTGGTTGGTGCCCTGTTGCAGTGTTTGGCATCACAATTAGCCAGCTGAGAGTGACAAAGTGGACAGTAATGATGGAGATGCCAGGATGTGATTGTGTTTCATGATAAAATAAATTGTCAGTGGCTGGCCATCACTCAAACATCTCCACACAGCTGTATATAAACAAAAAACTCTAGTTATCAGGTCTGACAGGCCGCTAAAACCACATCCAAGGACATTCATAGCATTTAACCTATAGCATCAATAGCAAGTTGCAGGAGACGAGTGACTAAGTTCAGCTGTTGTATTTTCAGGTTACTTAAGTCCCATTAGCCCTGAGGCTAGCAAGGCTTTGCAGTCTGATCTCACAATACCCCGCAGTAAGGAGAACAAAGGGAGTTTGATATGAAGTCTAACAGCTGGACAGGGGTTTTGTGGTTTACTCCACCACTGGCAGATGAGGTTTCGGGTTTAGGTCTTAGCAAAACACAAGGAAAAGCAGCCTTTTTCTTCCCCAGAGGGCAGTCTGGCATCATGTGAGTGGAGAGCTGGAGTGCGCGGATGCGTTTGAGTTACCTGTCTGATATTTGATTCTAGGCATTCAAATCTGTTTTGTGGCCCAGCTGAGTTAGAGAGGCATTTCAATGATCTCTCTGTTCTCACAGTATGGTGCTCTCTGTGAGGTTCTCGGGGTCAGGGGTCAGGGATGGGGTGTAGGCGGGCTCCTGACCAGCAGAGCTCTCCCCATGTTGGTCCATGGCCACCTCAGGGATGAGGACACGAGAAATCCCCTTCAGTACTTGGCCTCCGTCTATGCAAGACAGTTAGGGGGTCAGCAAATAAATCTGCTTAGACATGTCTTTGACTTGAGCTCAAGCAATGGACCAACAGTTTAATAGCAAACACAACACTTTTACGCACTCAGTAAGACACCAAGGATTGATATTTCTTGTAAATCCAGTCAATTTGGCATAATGGAGGCAGTTAAAGGTGCTATATGTAAGTTTTTGTTTTTGCTACATAGCTCAAGTTTGCATTAACAGCTGTTTGTTCGCTAGTCTAGAAGAAGCATTGCAAGTTTATTAAAAAACCTAATTTCTTTAGAGAGCTGTTTCCATTATTGGAAAGCAGGTAAACTTTAAGTCTTGTTTTGCTCCTACTTCTATCACCTCTTTTTTTGAAGTTAGCATGCTAACTAGCTTACTGAGCCAACTGTGCGATGATAAGACATGACAGTGTCCAGTCTGAGCTCAGTTTAACATGAGAAGATAAAGAGGTAACATTGCTTAAAGGGCTCACTGCAATGCTTTTTTAAACTTACAATATGTAACATTTCCAATTCAGAACATCTAAAAAAGCAAACGCCCATCTTTGTTAAACGTTCTGTTGACTTGTGTATTTTCATTATTCTTAATACTTCCAACAATGTTCAAATAGAGGAAGTTAAATTCAAGGTAAAGTGCGTAACAATTTGTCGCCTGTCGCTAACTTCCAGGGAGTGAGGGGGGAAGTTAGCAAAATAAACATAACATGAATAAAACTTAAATGTTTTACCTCCTCTGCGAACATTTCTGCCTCAGTCAGTCAGACAGATTTTCATCTGCAATGGTGGCTGTTTGACAGTAAAATAAACAAGTCGTATGATCCTATGGTTCTTCACGATATCATCAAACTACATATTTTGTTTTCACTGTTTTGATTAAGAGACCTCTAGTGGCAGAAATGACATACTGCGTGTTTAGCTCTTGCAAAGCGACTATCATCATCGCCCCCACCACCTGCAACCTCTAGCGAGAAACCATGGTCTGCGGCTACATATAGCACCTTTAAGTAACAGTTTTTGCAGAAGGAGGCAGCTGTTGAAGAGTATCCTTGGTGTGTTAATCCCTCAATGCAACACATTTTCTACACAGACCTGTTCAGAACATTCAAAGCACACTGTCAAAGTCTGGTTAGTAAGTTATCACAGAAAACTGTTAGCAGCACCGGATGACGATCTAGAGATGACAAGCATGTTAGTTTTGTTGCACAGACGGGTTAAAGCACAGGGCAAATGCATACTAAGGTACATACATATATGTATACAGTTTGTGCACAGCCAGCAGTTAAACCCTAAATGGAGCAAACACCTGCTTTTGTTTCCCCCCAACACCCACACACACACACACACACACACACACACACACACATGCAATGGACACAGAAGCAAGGCCAAGACACCAGCCAATCAAATCCTTACCATTACCTGCCTTGCAAAGCTCATCTTACAGGCAGGCCGGCAGCTCAGACATCTGTAATATTTACACATGTTCTGTCATGCATCAGATCACCACAGTGACACTTAGTGTGTGAGGCACTATGACACAGTGAAACCAAAAGCCAGAGAAACTACATACAGTAATGCCCCGAGAGGAGGCTGAAATCACTCAATACTGAACACAGTATCAGCAGGCGAGCAGCAAGTGATTTCAGTCGATGCAACGACTACACTGAAAGAAATCACGTTTAACAATGTTAAACATCATTAGAGATGCCTTCTTGTTGGTGTTTAAGGCTGAAAGAGGCTCAAGTCAAACTCTAACTTCTAACTTTTGACATAACTAAAAAAGAGGACAGCTGCTTGACTTTATGAATTTGATAACTTAAGTTACCAATTTCTTTCAAACCTTATTTCAAATGTTTTTCAAACATTATATAGACATATAAATTATGATTTATTGCAACAGGTTAAGGAAAGACTTCATGCATTCATTTATCACAGGAGTATGGAGGGTAATTTATATTAGCCTCTTCTTTACCGGCTACAGCATTTAAATCTAATTGAATCAAATCAATAATTATGGTTAAATAATATAATATGCTGTCTATGATTCTGAGAAGAGGCATTGTAAATAACAAGTACCTTACAAACTGTATAACAACACAGCAATTAATGAAGCAGTTAATAGCTGCATCTCTACCAGCTCATAATAAAGGCTACTTTAATTTTTGATACTTAAATTACATTTCTTTAGTAATAGCTCATTTAGTTAAGTGGTATTTGTTGTAATAGTGAGGTTTTCATTTCTGTTGTTGATACTTTCAGATATGTAAAAACTGTCCTAAATACATCCAACGCTTCCAGTTTTAGATCTGTGCACCACAGCAGCAGTGGCCACATTAAAGATCCTGCTCTATTTGGATTAAAGAGAGTTTCCACTCGAAAACACTTGATCAGAAAATTGTGCACACAAACACAGACATATTCAGAATAATGCCTCCATGTTATGGTGAAAGTACACAGAAATGTCATTGCCTTTTCTTAATTTCTACTGACTTGTTGAACAGAAATCTATTTTTTTTTGAGTAGTAATTGCAGATTCGTTATTTTAAGCATTGCTGATATTATTAAATATAATGATACTGCTCGGTATTTTTAACATAATGTATGACTGTCAAACTACTGAAAACAGGAGACAATTTACCTGTTATGATCTTGGAGGCGGAGCTGAAGATGCCATTACTATTGTCATTTGCTGCAGGCTGCGGGGGCGGCGGCAGGTTGGGTCGGGGCCTTGGTCTGGGAGGTGGCCTGGAAGGGCGAGGGAGGGACCCAGAGTGGTATGAAGACAGCGGGTTGGAGAGCGATCCATCATGAGGTGGAGTGTCAGGAGGGGTGGGAGTGCTGGGAGGAGAGGGCTCCGACTCCCCGTGTGCATGTTGGGCTTGAGGGGGCTGCGGGGGCGGATGGTTCGGGGCGTGGATGAGGCTGTCTTTGCTGGTGTTGCGCCTGGGAGTGATGGGTGGGTAATGAGGGGAGCCTGGTGTCTGGGTGTTGCTGGACTGGGAGGCAAAAGGGCTGGCCTGTTTGGGTGGGGCGGGGGCCTGCTTCTTGGTACCTTCAGAGAAAAATGTATTTATTTTATAATAATAACAGTATTAATGGCACTAAATAATGAATTTAGGGAATGCACATACTGACCTCTGCGAACCATGTGCGGGCTCGGCCCCCTGGATCCACCCTGAGAGTGGGGGGTTCCTGCTGTAAGATTGAGCAAACCATTCCTCTGGGGAGGGGGTGTGGACATGAGCTCATGGGCTGGGCTGTGGAAATACAATGTATTTAAAAGTTAATCCACCAACATGTCATCTTTGCTTCCACATTTAACAAGGAAGTGCTGCAACGGTGCAAGAACTCATGCATAACACAAATAACACAAACATGTTTCCATTCAAGGCTGATTACATTCGATGAATGTTATCACATTAAAAATGACTTTTAAAAAAACAAAAAAAAACAAAGACAAGTGTTTAAAAGAGGATGCAAAAATCAGAAGTATGTTCAGTAATGTGTTACATGCAAAATCAGACACTGTCACGAAGTAGTCGCTCGAGAGACACGCTGACAGGCAGGCACGAAGGAAGGAAGGAGATTGTGTTTTTTTATTTTTAACATAGAGTTTGATCGATCATCACAGCAAGCAGGAGGGAGGACAAACGTAGTCTGTAAACAAAGCGTCATATGATTTTTGTTGCAGTGCATTCTTAATTTGTTATAAAGAAAAACAAAAAAGGAAGCCAAATTAAAAGCTGTGGACGTAAAAGACATTGTTATTCTCAAATGATTGTCTTTGCTGTGACTTTCAATTCAGGAACTGAAACTGAACGAATCAAACACATGACAAACACAGAGGGCAGGGGAGCTCCGGATGGGCTGATTGGCTGCGAGCAGGCGGTGGAGTATTGATGCTACCTCAGCTCGCTCCTCCTTACCTGAACTCCTCTGCGCTGAGCTGGGTTACAACATGAGGTTTCACTGTGGCTACCTGGACCCCACCACCCAGACCACCTCCAACACCAACACCAACACCACCACCACTCAGGCCAGGCTGCTCAGCCTCTGTTGCCGGGGACAGGGGCTCAGGCTGGGCAGGGACCCAGGCTTCCAGAGGGGACAGTAGGGGTTGGTAGGTGGGTGAGGTTAGGTGTGGCTGCTTTCTATTTACAGTGTTGACTCTACGTGGAGCGGGCTCCGGCTGTTTGTTAACAGGGCTAGGGAGGGGGGAGAGGGGAGAGAGTTCAGGAGGGCAAACCACACGCCATAACACAGAATGAAAGGGCAGGAGACCGAGGGAGACAAAGGTAAGAGCGGAGACAGACAAGAGAGATGGTGCGAGAAACAGAGAAAGAGACGCCACTTCCTGAGTTCGATACAACCAGCTCAGAAAGAAGAACCCAAAAAGGACAGAAAACCACATGACAGGGACCTTTTTTTTTAAAAATAGTTGAACTGCGACATCTCTGCAGAGACAGAAGAGACAGATGCCAAACTGTACAACAAAATGCAACAGAGGAAGCCCACACAAAACATAAAACCAGCAACCTACAGTGTGACCTAAGCTTTAATTGGAAACAAAGAAGATAACACAAGAGTACAAAGGAGTAACACACGAGAATTGAAGCTATAAACAAAATAGCATCTCAAAGATACTGAAAATTGTTTTCATCAAAAAGTGTCTGAAAGAGAACTGGTTTTTCATCATGTGTAGTACGAACCTTGGGGAAAACATCAGGGATTAGCTTGTGCTAAAATCACCTAAACATAAAAGAGAAATATAACAGAACAACATTCCCTTCTTTTACTTATCAGTAACTGATAACATGGGAGCTACATTGAACTATGGCACAGCTTTAAAGTCTGGACTGGGCAGATCTTCAGTGGGCGTTTCAGTGACTGTGATGGACTCGTTGGCCACTACATAGAGGGCCGACACGGCTGGGCCCCTCGACTCCTGCCTGCTCAGTGTCTTGGGACGGGACGGGAGGGTGAGGGGCAGGCTGAGGCTGAGGTTGGGGCGAGACAGGTACCTGTCTTTACGGGGAGTGTGACTGTCCCCATCCTGCCCCACCAGGCTCCCCGGGCGTTTCCTGTCCAGGCCGGGTTCAGGTTCTGGGGTGGCTGGGTGGCTGGGCATGGCGAACATGCCTGAGACGTTGAAGTCCACATCTGGAGGGAAAGAAGGTGGAAAGAAAAAAGGAAAGAGTCGATGAAAATAAAAGTAATGGTAAAGATGATTTTCTAATGCTCATATTGACTGTGGGACGATCAATAATGTTGTTAGTTAGTTTTTTAGCCACACAAGCTAAAAAATTCTACTTACAAAGTTGACTTTCTTTTGTATCAGAATCTGCAAAGTAACTAGTTACTAATATAAAGTTCTGAAATAAATGTAGTGGAATTAAATAGAAAACAATTTTCTTCTGACGTGTCATAATATAGAAGCATAAAGTAAGATACAATGCAAATAATATGAAACTGTGTTTAAATACAGCACTTGAGCAAAGGTACTTAGTTACATTCCATTACTGGGAATAAATACACCACCAAACAACTTTCATAGACATTTTCAATAGTAAAACTCTTTCCTAAATCTGCTATTTGTGTTGTTATTTCTTATTATTCTCTGATTCACCTCAGACAGGTAAGACAGAGAGTCTTATTGCACCAAGTATTATTGTAAATACAGCAAAAGAGATGTTTTACCTTCAGGGAAGAACCAGTCAGCGTGCTGAATAAGGGGCTCAATGATGGCGACCACATGTACAGATGTAGCTGCAGCCATCTCTGCCAGCGTCCTGCATGCAACCACAGCGAGACAGACAAGAAGCTCAATCAGCTTCAATTTACCTTCAGAAAGTTAACATCAATATGATGAAAAAAATAAATAAAATGAATATAACAAAATAAAAAAGAGTTATTACCCCTCATTTTTTGCCCAAAGCAGGTTGGGCCCCAGGACTATGGCGATGTTGCTGGGAGTCATCTTATTGACCTCACTGTCCTGAGCCAGTTTAGCCAGAAATTTCACCAGATACCTGCAACAGAAACTTCAGCTGCTTTAAAAACATCTCAGCCACTGCAGTCATGTGTCTCTGCAGCCTAATGAGCCAACAGATGTTCAAAGTTAATGGTTCCTAAGCTTTTTGGGATTATAAAGTGAAGAACCACAGTGCTCTTTCCTTTTCAGATTGTTATGTTTGATGCATTTTAAGAGGCGGTTAGCATTGCAGCCAGGAAGCTAACATTGCCCCGGTTCCTTTGATAAAAAGACGATGGGATTTTTACATTTGATCTTAGATATTTGCTGAAAATGAGCTGCCTGAAAACAAAAGCTCGCAATATTTACTTGTTTTGTTCAGCAACATAATCTTCAAAAATTAACCCACCTATTATGATTTTTGAAGTGTAAATGTAATAATGGAAAGTACATAGCTAAATACCCAATATACTTCTTAATAGTCACATGTCTCAATGTCACCTCAACTAAACTACTTTTCAACTATAAATATACATAGTAACTTAGTTAGTTAAGAATAGTTTGCACAATGACGCAACATGCATGTAACATCTTTAGTGTCATTCAGCCACTTGCTTCCAACCACATGTAAAAGCCACCAAAACCTCGAGTACAGTGTCCATGTAAATTTGCAAATGTAAATTTTCTGTTTAAAAACAAAACATGGAAGTCCTTTAATCTTAGGTTAACCACAATCCTTATTGAGGCATTTGTTCAAGAAAAACCCCCCATCAACTTGGAGAAGTGGGAACCGGAAGTTCAACAATGCCAGTTCATTTCCGGCTTTTGGTTCCTGATGGAACACTTTGACGGTGCAGAGATTGGAGGAAACTTACAAAAAAGGGATAAGTTTGTACAACAAAAATGTTTAATTCCTAATTTGTTCCCCTTTCTCTTTAATTATCTTTGACATCTTAGATTTACATTGGGTCGTCTTGTGGGGGGCCACTGTTCCAAGCAGAAGTGAGTGAGTGCTCTAGTTTGAGGTCAAAACAAGGCTTCAAAATAACTTACTGTAGATTTCTATTATTTGACTTGCTAAAATATGCTGAATCAATTTTGAAAGTGAAAAACGGAACAGAGATGAACTTTAAGCATTCAGTTCTGCACTGATGTACTTTTAACTCACAGCTTGTATTTCCTCATCTGAAAAGAACCGAATAAAATCAAATATGCTCTTACTTGAGGTTTGCCTTGTGAGTCTTTGGCAAACGGTCGCATGTCACCCACAAGGCCTGAAGCCTCTTGTCAGGGTCGGACACGCTGAAACGACACAATAACACACACACACACACACACACACACACACACACACAAAATAAATAAGTTTATTACATAAGTATTAACACTTAAGGAAAACCTAAGAGCACATAATGCTCCAGGGGTGTGTTTAATGCCTATTAGAGCGAGAGTGAGTTGGTTTTACAGGATATTAGAAGAGTCATATTGGTCTGTGTGTGTGTGTGTGTTCTTACTTGGAGGCCTGTATCCACTCATCATAATGGCTAAAAGTCATTAGAGGTTCAGGAAGTTCCCTGAGGTAGGACTTCAGAGCTCCTATGTATGATGAGAAAAGCTATGAGAAAATGATCTGAACCAGATGGTTTCACGTTTTGCGGATTTGTATGAGAGGTTGTACCAGCGACGGCGTGGGGATCTGAGTAGAACTCCTCGAGCTGCGAGGTGGAGCAGTCCAGGGCTGCTTTCAGCTTCTTCAGCTTTGAAGCTCCGGCAGCTATTCTGAAGAGACCCTGCAAGGACAACAAAGAGGAAAAAGACTGAACAGACCTTTTTTTTTTTTTTTTAATAGGTAAAGGTGACTAGTTTCAATCCTGAATTACAGAAGTAAGTCTGGCCTTGTAGCGGTAAAGCAGAAGCAAAGCACAAAAACAGTACCATCCAGTAAATGTCACAGAAAGTGGAGGGAGATGTGGCTCTTTCGGGATGAGTAGCAGACAGATGGACAACAAGAGTTTTGTTTCCGCTAATAAAAAAGTCTTAAATTGTCTTCCTTCGGGAGTCCAGTGATCCGGTAAAGTTTAAAAAAGTGTAACAGTGAACATACTAATGGAAACCAGATGCCTGCAGGCTCACACACATGCACATGCACACACATCTTAAGGCTTGAGGCTAACTGACCACAATTTGGCCACAGATGTTTCCAGACTCTATGTGCCATCATTTCTAGAGAGCAATCCACATGACCCACATCTCTTTCCAGCTCTGATGCAGAAAAGTTTTATGGGTCCCTTTGTGGTATATTCTGTAGTGATGCTGTGTGGATGAAGAAGTCTCCGCTGACACTGACTTGATTGTATACAAAGATGTT
>JAQMCX010000021.1:11712622-11732489 GCA_029814765.1 Acanthurus leucopareius | reverse complement strand
CTCTGATAAGGGGCACACACATTTCTCTTTTATAGTTGTGGGGGGATATAGCCGCCTCATCCGGCGCTCAGCACAACATCTTCTACAAGGCCATGCTAACCCAAAGCACCAGATAAGAGACAAAGAAGCTGTTATTCAAACTGTATAAGGGCCTAGAATAGGGAATGTGGAACCATGTGAAAAACACCACTTAGAAAAAGTGTGTTCAACTATGTAAAAGTTAACATATATGGAGCAATGGCATAATATACTACACCTTCAACTTTGCCCTACTTTACCGAAGTCTCTCCATCTCTTCTGCCATCACTGCATCCTCACCTCCTCCTTCATGCCGGTCTCCAACAGCATCATGACGCAGGCCTCGATTGGCAGAGCGATCTCCCGGTTACTCCTCTTCAGGTGCTCCTCCAGAGCCGTGCCGAACGCCGGCTTCTCCATCCAGGAGTCTAGAAGAGAGAAGCATCATCAGACCCTTAATATTATCTGACAGTGTTTCTGTTCTGTGGCTGTCTGTAGTTTTTCAATAGTTCAAGGTTAATCTTGACTTTTAAGCTTTTTACTCACAGATGCTACGTATTTTTAGTTTTAGCAACACTTGAATGGATTATTTTCAACAGAGGTCATTGCTCTGTGTAATGATTTTTTCCTTTCATCCCTGCTGCTTTATTGTCACAGTGATACTTCCTTTTCATGCACATGCACACTTTCAAAAGGTCTATTGGATGATTATGGGTAAATATGGCCAAGAAATCATCTTTCTTCAGGCCAATTCTAACCAGATTTTCTTGTTAATAATATGTTTAAAAAAAAAAACATCACATCACTTCACAAAGCTGATTGCAGCTTGCAAGACAATAAAATGAGTTTTCATTTTATTTTCTGAAAAAAAAAAACGGATTTTTCTTCCCTTTACCATCGCCGTTTGCTATCTACATCATGAGTTGTATAGTACTTATTAGGACCAGAGAAAAGAATGAAATGTGGCATTAAATGAGTCTCATATAATAGAGCTTGGATGCTAATGTATGTAGCTGTCTTTCATGATGAAAATAAAATATCTTTGTAACTGACACATTTAATAGTATAAGGCCAAAACTGCAGTGGTGATAAAGACACAAACCTTTGAAAATTAGACTGTGCTAAATTTTACTTAATTCAGTACGGATGCCATCCTCAAAACTTTATTTCAGCTTAATGAGAAACTAAAACAGAGCAATAAAAGGTTGTGTTTCTAAATTGTTTGCAGATTTGCTGAATGTCAGTTTTATGTCTTGCTGGTCACCTTGCTGTGTTCGGATAGTTGGTATAGCTGCCTCCAGAGCTGCCAGAGACCTCCTGTGGTAATCTGCCTGGGCCTCTAATAGCTGGTAAACAAACACAGGGAGGTATAATGACAAATCTTTTGCATATATTGAAGCAGGAAATCCTGCTGCATCACCAAACAATACTGTTATAGTGCAAGGGATCATATTTGCATTGCATTTCAATTTTTATTGTGAGTCATTCACACTAAACGGCGGTGCACCCACCATGACATAATAGCGTGCAAAATCTCCCTCTTTAGAAGCAAAGCTGTACAAGTCTGCAGAGAGCTGATCCTGCAGGATGAAGAACAAAATATTATGGCAGCATAAAACCTTCTACTTGAGTCTACACAGAAACTTTTCATTAAGATGCAGATGAACTCCAGATGACAAAGAAAATGACCTTTAATTACATGGTCCTCATAAGGTGCATATCATGTATGTGCCTGATCTACTCCTGTTACAAGGCTTCCTTTGTTCAGTCAGCTCATAAGAGGGGACCCTGACCTGACAAAGAGACTCTGGCTGGAATGTATAAATTTTAAAAACAAAGTCTACCTTGCATATTTCTACTTTGTTGAGAGCTTCGTCCATCTCGTCTTTGAGAGAATCAGCCTTGGCTACCATGGCCTGGTTGTTGGACTTTGCTGCCTGGTAGCACCTGCAGGCCGAGAAATCATTCAGACACTTTAAGACATGGTTCAGACGTGGCTACAGTAAGTGAATATATTTGATTTTAAAGCTTTCCTTTCTTAAATGCAAACCATAGTAAATTATCACAGGACAGAGTTTAACATCTATGACAACAATCGTACCCATTTTCAGAATCCTATTCAAAGGACAAGTGGGCACTACAGTTGTTTACCTCGTCTTGGCTGAGTCATAGTCCAGAACCAGCTTGGCAAGTTGTTTTCTCTGTTTCAGTATATTTGGGATCTCTACCTGTGAGAGAAACAGTGAAGACAGCATCAGCATGTTCACTTTACAGTAAACACTAAAGGATGGGGGAAAGAAATTATTACAACATAGTGTTGTGATATTTTGTGGGACATTTTTCTATCAATACATGAATGCCAGGTGTTGATCGTTTATTATATACATTTTTCTTGAAAGTATTAATTAAACTTTTTGCCAAAAGAACAGTAAAACTGGTTGCTTCATCAATCCACTAGATGGCGTTTCTCTGATGAGGTCAGCAGAGGTCAGGGACAGTGGGATTGGCAGGTTTTTATGGTTAAGTTTACAGTAATTCTGGTTTATTGCTCGGATCAGATTAAAAGTGGCCTGCATCAGATTCCAGTTTAACCTGGTCATGGTGCTGAATTGACCTGCATGTCCAACCAAACGAATCAAAACTTTTAACTAATTATACAAAGCAGATGTTCAGAAAGTGTCCTTTGGTGACATAATATACAGTGAAAAAAAGGTTATAAATACCAATATACGTCAGTGCTAAACTCAGCATATTGCAAAATGTTTATAATCACAATAAAATAACATTGTGACTTAAGTGTTGTAATATTATCATAAGGTGGGATAATACTCATAACTTGGTGCTTCCAAAGCATTAACTTTTGTCATTGTGAATCATACAAAATGTTAAATGACACAAAAAGATGCCGAACACCATGTTGAATTTGGCACAAACACAGAAACAAACATAAACATTATGTTCAGCCTTTGTACAGATGTTTTTTTTAAAAAAAATATTAGAGTGAAAAAGGATTTTTCTCACCACAAATATACAAATTTACAACTTATACAGAGATGCATGCAGGTCATTAGTGAACACTACAGTGTTTTACCTCTGCCAGCTGGTTGAGAGGATCCAGGATGTCCCTCTCAATCTGGAGTTCATGCTGCATCAGTTCGGTCGCTAACCTGCTCTCTGCCTCCCCACACACATCCATCATCTTACTGAAACAGGAATGTAAACAAATATGACTGTTATCCCTTTTTTTCTCACAGTGAGAAAACTGTCGATGTCAGAAGTGATTGTGAAATTCCTCATGTTCCTTTTACTTAAAAAAAAAAAAACACTTTTAATGTTCCATTTGGGTTGTTTAGGATCCATAGAGGTTATTTTATAGGTGCACAGGTCTTGCTTGTTATGAAATTGTGTTGAACTTTAGCCTCTCACCCAATCAGACTCTCGTCTCCCAGCTGACCGCCGCCCTCCTGCATGGCCTGAGACAGCATGGTCAGGGGCAGCTTTTTCTACAAACAAAAAAACATAAAATAGTAAGACAAAGCAAATCAAAACAGGATTCCCTCTTAGTCCTGTCAGTTTTATTGCGTGTGTCTTTGGCAGAGGTGGGTCTGATACGCTGTGATATTTGAGGCTGGAAGGAGGCCAGAGCTGAATATTTGTCTCCTGAGTCTCTCTCATATCCGTTACATAACAAGAGAAGCTATGTGTTCATAGCACAAGATAGCAGTTGCTTGTTAAATGAACGACAATGTCGCACTGATTAATCCTTATTTAATTTGTGTATGAGCCTCATGCTACACCAGCATCTCTGTGAAAGGCTCTTCAAGCAAAACAGATAAGCTTAACATGAACACCCTGACTTTGCAGCCTGATGAGGGAGAGGTTATGAGTCTTACATGTCTCTTTTCTGTGTCTGTACCCAGTTGACCCTGCAGACAGGACACCAGCCTCTTGTGTGTGTTGTGTGACACAACACGCACCAGCTCCAGCCGCCTCTCAATCTGTGATGGACACAAAACACAAAAAGTGAGAAAAACAGGCCCGCCTTGAATAGAGCTCACATTTTTCCTGTTAAACAAAAATGGCACAGGTGAAGAGCTACAAATCAAAAGAAGGAAGCTGCGCTAAACTTTCCACCACGCTCTTGTTATTGAAAAATGATAGAAGATGTCAGTGCTGTTTGTCTGGCTCTGTTCTGCAGCATGCAGTGTTACAACAGGCAGCATCGACAGCCAGATGGAGGGACTCGTGGCAGATAAGAAACACAGGCTGATGGATTGTGGTTTTAACTGGGAAGTGAGGAAGCTTTTTTTGTCTACACATACTGTACAAAGACTGCAGATTAAGATATTATGAAGGAAAACAGATGAATCATTCTGACTGCAGGCCTGAGGTTGTCTGATCAAATGGTTAGGCATTATAGGAACTTATTTGAACAATCAACTGGGTTTTTTTTTGTATATTTTCATCCATTACCTTGATATTCTACCTCTAGACTTAAAAGTAGAGTAGAGTCACTGATTAAAATTTTTCTTGATTACGATAACCTAAACTGCCCATCTAATACATTCATCCTCCTATTCCAGAGTTTTAACTCTGTAACAGCTTTCTCACTACAGAAACTGATTGAAATACATAAGACAATAGTATGCAGAGGGGATTATTGTGACAACATAACTGTAACTCAGAGTAAAAACAGTAAATTGCCAACAGCTGAATAATATCAAAAGAGATATGATCAAAGAGATAAATTTCCCAAAACTATATAGTCTCTCCCTTTAAAAGCTTACCCTGAACAAAGGCAGAGATAACAACATTGCTGTTACATCTTTTAGCGCCATTAACTATTAGTTCTGTTAGCTGCCTACTGAGCACAAAGGTGTAACTTTGACTGCTAACAGCTAACTAGCTCTCCTGCCACTCGCTCTTCTCAACATGGATACGTTGTTCACAATATGGCATTATCAGGAAAAAAAAGGATGCATCCCTTCATTCCTGAGTTTTACATTACTGTGTCCTACAATAATGCTACTTGGACCTCCAAACCTAACTTTAACAAAATATATTCAGTATTTAATATTTCTTACTTGAAAAATTGTGAAGAATATTAATACAGAGAAGTTTTGTATGAGGTGAAAAATTTACAAAAAAAAACAGACAAGCTGTTTGTCATTTAAGCATTCACTTCCTTTTCCTGTTTTAGTGTAAACATCCCGGTGTGGCACTATTTGCCCCTCATTTGCTGTCTGATCCTCATCTTGCTCTCACTCTTCTTCCTTTACTTTTATCCTCGCTAATTTGCTGCCCCCCCCCCTCCCCACACACACACACACACACACACACACACACACACACTCTTTTCCCTCTTCTTGTCCCTTCTCTCTTTCCTGCAGCTGTACAATACATGCCAGACCACAGCTGGACTTGGCTTCCTTGCCTGGATCCAATTGATTCGCTTGCTATTAAGCTGATCCCCAACTGAATAATGCGTGGAAGTCTAGCTCAATCTGGTGACGCCTCAATTGGATCCAGACATCCAACTACCATTGCCAAAAAGTGAAGAAAGAAGCCTTGGTGACTGGAATGTGTGGCGGGTTAGGTGTCATCATGATTGCATTGTCTCTTGTAATTGAAAAGTGTTTTTCATGAGACTATACTAAAAGAAAAACACTAAAAGCAAAAAATGTCATCCACCTAATATTAATTATAGTCAAAATTTGCATTTGAAACACTCTAAAGTTAAGCTATGCTTTTCTGTGTAGTCTGTCTGCTTCTTTTTTAATTACGTTATTTACTTTATTGCATAACGTCAGAAATTAAATCATGACAAATGGTCCTATAACCTCCATTATACAAGATAATTCATTGAAAATGAAGTCTGATGATCTCAACCTTTAATTAACCAGTCTCATGTCTCAAGCACCAGATTTTACTGGGCTCACAAGAAGAGACCTGTCCTTGGGGGCAGAAACCCAATTATGGAAACAGACACACACAGATACACACAGATACACACAGATACACACAGATACACACAGAAACACCCTGACAAGCTGAAGTCATTAAAAAAAAAAAAAAAAGTAGGAAACCACCCTGATCATATGCTCAGACAAGCACTCTCTAAACTCTATGATCCCTTCCGCCTGCCCCTCCAGTTACGGAGCCGTCCAAAGGTTTACAAGCCAGTTACTGCAATCGTTTTTTTTTTGTTTTTTTTTCCACGGACAGCAATGAAAACAGTGAACAGAGCAGGCTGTCGACCTCTGACCTGCCACGGCAGAAAATGTGGAACGTTCAGTGAGTCACAGAGGAACCGGGCGGGAGGGATACAGTTTTGTTTTCTGGCTCAGAGCTGCTTTGGCTGACTGGCTGACCTTGTTGGCAGGATGGCTAACTGTCTAGCTAGCTGATGACAGAGCAGAAACAGGATTCAAACACAACAAAAGTCATGTTTGCTTAAAGGTATAGTTTGCCATTTTTGGAAACACACTTATTCTTTTTTGATTCTAGGTTATTACTACTCTCAAATCAAACTATAAAATATAACAGCCGGCAGCTGCTTAGCTTAGGCTAGCATAAAAGGATAGCTTATAAACTAGGAGGAAACAGCTACCCTTGCTCTCTCCAAAGGTAACAAAACCATCCTACCAGAACTTATAAAGCTTGCTAATTAGCACTTTATATCTCATTTTCTCTTGTAAAAAAATATAATTTGCTATTTCAGCAGGCAGGTGTATATTTTTTTGGACTAAGACAGTACCTTCCTACACTTTTGACAAGACAGCAAGACTCCAGTAAGTTATCTAAAATAATGTGATCCCCCTAAAACCAAATGTTAATTTTACACTTCAGCTTTTGTACTGATTGAATAAATAATGTTGTTTCCAGCTAAGCTAAGATAAGCAAACCTGTTGCTAGCTCATATATTCAGCATGCAGACACTGAAAGAGTGATAACAATTTCCTTCTAGACAAATCAAGCTTCTCAGCAGCCATTTTGGCAACGAGCACTGGCAGTTATTTTGGGTGAATGAGATTTAGCATCTATCTAAACAACAGTCGAGAGACCCATAATTTCATTTTCAATGGTCGCTGGGACATAAATACTGCATAAGTAGAATCAGAGGTCAAATTTGATACAAAAACAACTTGAAAGTTTTTATATTGTCCTAAAATTACAGTATAAAGCGCAGTTAATCCCTAGGTTATACCTATACTACACATGCACAAAGTTTCTTGACAACAACTTTTATTCACAGCTCATTCCAGACTGTTAACATGATTGGCTGAACATGTTTCCTGGATTGGCTGGAGTTGTCTATGCAGCTCATGAGATGGTTAGCTTACAAATGCCTGCTTAGCATACATTATCAGATAAGAGTTTGCTCTGGTTTTCACAACAATAACAGTCTATTGAGTATCATAAGTTGTATTCAAATACTGAGATAAGCAAAGCAACTAGTTCGAGCCTGACTTTCTCTCCTCTGTATGCGGCTAGGCAGGTCTGAGAGCCTCCTCAACTTTCCCACCGAGGCAGGACGTGTCCAAACAAGATAAATGCCTCAGCCGATGCAAAAGACTATGGAAAAATGGAAAAGACTACTACAACACCATGGAAATCATAGTGTCAGATTTCATGTTGGACAGCTCAGAGAAGGGGGTGTGGGAGTATTTAGGGAGGTGGGTGAGGAAATACTATCCTTTCTCTGCTTATTTTCATAAAAAGGAGGAAAAAACATTCCCAGCCAGTGTGATTAAATCAAAAAAATAATCTGTAAATCAGTAAGGATGACTGTAATCGGCTTCTATATCTGAAAACTGTCAGGGCAGCATGTCCTGATTGGCCACAGCAGACTTTGACAGGCAACTTGGAGCTCGAGCTGCTGTTAAGCTAAAAGACATCCAACCACTTCCGCTATGTTGACCACCTCACAATCACATTCCTCAATGAGAGCTGAAGGAATGTCTAACGCTGCACAAAGCTCCTGTCATTCAGGACGAGGACGAAAGACAAGAGAAAGTGTTCCCTGGAAGGGTTGGGTCGGTCTCTGTATCACTGAATTCAACTATTAGCACTGTTAAGGACAAAAAAAAACAGGCCTCCACTGATTGGCTTGCGTGCAAACCACATGAGGTTCATAGTTCACTGCTGCCTGTCATAAAACTTCCATAACTGTATGAGATTCTCGAGATTTCAACATCACCTTTCCTTCTACAAAAGCTCCTTTCTCCTGCAACCACACTCAGTCTTTCTCAGTCTTTCTTCACACACTTTTCCTAGCAGTGATCTCACCGTTTCACTAGCCGGAGTGCTCCCATCCCCCAACACACACAAAAACACAGACGCTCAATGCACATCCAGTATGATTTCAAGATAACAAAACATAGCCAGGCTTCGCCTCGAGTGGAAAACCCTGAGGCCCTTTTCCCTAAGGTGCCAAACCCCTGAGCTGGCGGCGCATTTCTGAATGAAAGACTCCCCCTAATATTGTTTTAATGCCAGCAGTTGTACTTGAAGACTGCAGAGAGACTTGGCATCAACATGCTGCTGAGGCATGATGGCTTTAGCAGAGACTTCGAGCAGGACTTGTAAGTCCTTCAATAACTTGTACTCTACAAGAAAGTTCTTACACATTAACATTCGGTAATTTCAAATAAAGAGGGTTTGAACAGGAAGTAACACCCTGCATAAGTGACAAATGTGTCATCATAAAAGTGCGATAAAAACAAAATTAGAATATGACTTCATGAAGTCACAACTAATTCTTTCAAAGGCGTAAAAGTTTACACATTTGTTGGTGTTTGTATAACTGTTTTCTTGAAAATTGTGGTTTGAAATTTAAATAAATTTATTGAAATATTTATAAAATAAATCTGTTTCTTTCACAAGTAGACCATTGTGGAAGAATGCAATAAGTAGGTTTATCTAGGATTATTTTCATTACTGCCTAATCTGTGCTTTCTCAATTAATTGTTCTCTCTACGTTGTGGGAAAACAGTTAAAAAGGCCTGTTAACTGCTTGTTTTGTTAAACTTTACAGACCAACACCAAAATACATCAAGTGTCAAAGAAAAGCATCAAATCATCCTGTAAAAGGAGCAAGTTTGCTGTAACTGTATGACCAATTAACCAACTCTATGTCTGAATGAAAATGTTCTCAATAAGATAAAAATGCATAATATGGTTAAAGCTGACTTTGAAAAGAGCCGATCCACAAAATAACCCTCAAACTCCACACTGCTCATGCCTGGTTCAGGAATCCATGTTTGAGGTTCATTTACCACTTATGACATGAGATACAGACTGTGTTGAAAGCTTCCTGGAAGTACATAAACAATGAGAGAGAAGAACAAAGTTGTATTCACCTGTAGGAGGTCATCGCTCAGCACCTCAGTTTTCTCGGCCCTGTTGAGGGAAACACAAAGACAGAGCAGACGTTTAAACACTGACAACAAAGAGAAACATACAATGTGAAGCAGTATGACGATACGAGTTTAAGGGCACACCTTAATCAGCTAATTTGCATTAAATGCTTCAATAGTATGGAGTATTTATACATGTCTCACTATTCTGTAGTAGTTAAAAAAAAACAGCACAGTGACATTCTGTGATGCAATATGTTGAATTTCTTCTAAACAAGACCAAACTTGCCGTCAAAACTCAGCTAAACTGATGAGTTCAAAGCAAACAAGTCCATCACACCAAAGCAGGAGAGTCTATCCAGCCTGACCTGTCTGCAGCTCATGCCTGCAGCAAAGTTACACAGTGCAAAATGTGCTTAAATCCACAGACGCATGACAAGTCCCTGTCACACGAAGGGCCTGCGCCGTTAACAGTGTGAAATTTGTCAGGAAGCGTGTGTGATTTACTGAGCACCATGTACAAACACATGCTCAGCATGTATGCACAAATGCATCACTTTCTGCCTGTGGCTGTTTTCCATGATGGACCTGTCGGATTCCTCAGCTCTGTCTGATCATCTCACACACACTTCCTCTTGTGTCATCTGCACCTTGTTTGTTATGGCAACAAGGGGCGGAGAGTGGGTCTGTGTGTGTATGTATGAAGAAGAGGGCTGTTGATGCCTGAAACACACTGATCATTGCGGAAAACAGGACAGTGACATCACTCCAAAACTTCTAGGAAATGTTATTAATATCCCAAGATCTCATATCCAACATTCGGAATAAGATCTCAAAGCTCTAATAGCAGATTTCTCACCGTATTAATCAATGCTTCCTATCTCTTCGGGTTGATTCTCGCTGTGCTGGTAAGACCTTGCAAGCGAGCTCATCACTCACCATGTCAATATCTGACGAATACACCTTCGCCGACTCATATTGCGTTCACACACACACACACAAATCCCTGAAGACCTTCCCTCTACCAGAGAAGGCCCACACTATAGATTCAGACCTCACAGGGATCAATTAACCTCCCCCATACAAGAGCTATTATCAAACGCCGTTGTAAGCTACACCCTAGAGATGCAGTTTTACCTCGCATACACCTGAAATATCCTCACTGTTGATCGAAAACACCTTCATGCGATTGAGTAGAAACTTCAGGATATCAATGCCTGAAATCTGTGACAAACTTGAGGCTCTATTTTTTATGTTTCTGAAGATAAGTTTTTGTTATATATATGATCAATGTTTGCGACTATTAAATGAATATAGTCTTTTTAATAGTTTTTTTATACTGAATGTGCAAGTTTAAGTTTCCCAAAATGTGAGTATTGTCTGGTTGTCTTGGTATTCTGTGAAAAAAATCTGAATGTTTTTGGTTTTTGCACAATTGTTGAGACAAGATAAAACACTTTTCAGACGTCACCTTCGGCCTTTAAGTTTGTTTGACCAATGTATTTTGATCTTTGCTGGCATACAGTGGACCAATAAAGGATTCATAAATGAATCAAATGAAAATTACTACCAGTTGCCGCCCTAGATGCCATCAAATGTCTGGTCAGACTCATAATCCAGAAAAAAAATAAAATAAAACTGCCAATTTCAAAAGGTTTTATTGAAACAAAGTTCATCTGTGTGTGGAAAACATTTTTAAATTTGTGCAAAAAAAACCTGCAACTTTTCAAAAGGAAGGTGTTAAAAAAGTTCAAAACAATGGAATGCTGAGTAAAGCCTAAATAAAACTGAAAGTGATAACTTCCTTATCCTTTCTGACATAAACTGAATTGAAACAGTACTGAGACAATACATTTACCTAATCAATGTCACAGATTTTTATACAAATATGTTTATTCTGATTTTGATGCTAGCCAAAATTTCTAAAAAGTTGGGACAAGAGTAACACAAGGAACATTTGGAACATTTAACAGGTAAAAAAGGATGAATGATCACAGGTTGCAGTAACATGATTGGGTATAAAAGGGGCATCACAGGCTCGGTCGTTCACAACCGCTGGTTGGGTGGAGTTCAACGCTTTGTGAAGCACATGATTGTTTAAAGGATATTACTACATGGACTTAGGAACACTTAGTAAAGACAGTTCTTTTGCAAATGATTGCATTTCGTGTTTACAGGTTTTACACAGCTTCCTGACTCATTCAAATCAGGGTTGCAGTTTAGAAGTTCATACTGAAACTCAGGCATTGTTTCAGATGATACATTCAGATGATTATACATGCGCAGACAGAGATAGCATCTAAGCTACTTATGTAATGACGAAGAATGAGATTTATTACTATATTTGATGGCACGAAATACGATCTGAAGTGAGGATACCTACACACTGATCCACATGATCGAATTACACATGAGTGTTTTACTGGCTCGCCTCTACAGGAGAAAGCTACATGAGAAATCTTTAGATTCCTATCAATATTGAATTAGCATTGATTTGACTTGAGTACGTTTTGGCTTTGGCCAGCAGCTTTTGCTCTAAGAATAGACTGTGACAATGCTGGAGTCCAGACCCTGAAAGAAAACTTGGGAGCAAAAAAACAAAGAGTAGACCAGCAGCCGTGTGTTAATAAAATGACTTTTGATGACTAAGCCATAAGCAATGAGGGTTAGCTGCCTTTGTTTTAATTCCACATAAAGTTTTAAGTGTTCCATGGAAGCTTATGTCTCATGAACACAGCTAACCTACAAGCCCCCAGCTGGCATGCTGCAATTCCGTGTAAATAAAAATGGACTTCCTCTCTTATTACAAAAAAAAAAAAAATAACAGCCCTCTGTGGCTGTGTGACGTCCTCAGCCCTCAGCCCACTGTGTCCTCGACAACAACCGTGGAAATGCTTACTCCACAAAAACCCTCCGTGCCTGGCCCTTCCTGTGCCAAACAGAGAACCGCCATCATCACAAACTGTCACGGGAAAAGACAAAAACACTCGAACAATGCTTTGTGGAACAGATAAAAGAGTCATCTGAGAGCTACGATGGTAATTCAAGGTTATGTTAACAATATGTTTGTTTTATATTTGTGGAATTATGGTGTGTGACTTTCATCCTAATTCCCTGAACCCAGATTAGATGAAACAATAAATAAAAAAAATCCTCATCAAGCTGATGTAGAGCTGAATTTGTTGGACAAAACAAGACATTTTCATCAACTAGTGTTTTAAGGCCATTTCTTAACTTCTCAAAGAGTACACAACCATTGCTTAATGAAAAAATCTACAGATTAATCAATAATGCAATTAGTTGTTAGTTGCTGCCCTGAACTCACATCTACATTTAAAAAAAAGACTAGTGGAAATACATTACTTGACATCTGACACACTGATTTATCTCTCAGTGGTGACTTCCTGCCCATTTTCACTTTAACCACCTCTTATATGAAACATAACGCTGCGACTCACAACCGTTTATTTAAAGAACATCATAACTCTCACTTTGTTTAACTCGTGCATTGCTACAAACTGCACCAAAGGACCATCTGACATGTTCAGCAGTACCCAGCTGTGATCCACGGTGGGCGTGGGCCCTGCAAACACTCCTGCCTCTCACTGAGCAGGCTGTCATTGTGCTCAGTAGCTTTACTGCTCTTACACAACATATGGTGGAATGTATGTGAGGAATCCTGCGGCCACAGGCGATCGGTTGGAAAGCCATTTTGAGGAAACATTATGAGGGGCAATATCTGCAGACAACATGAATGCAGTAATGACTGGAGGCATCATCACAGTCGGGGCTGCTAACAGAAAACAGGGCTGGAAACCCCTGTGGGGATGGAGATGAAGAGAGAGGAGGGGAAGGAAATGGCATAGATAGTGTTTGTGTGTGTTAACTTGCTGCCAGTATCACCACACACACACACAGCAATTATTTGTCTGTGTGTCCATTCAAGGCTACAACTGCAGAGATGGCAGTGACTCTAAAATATGATCCATCTGTCACCTTATTGTTGGTAAAAGGCTTGTTTGAGCTCAGAACTGTGGCTTTAAGGTTTACAGAGAGATTTAAAGATTAATTACTATAGTCAGAGCTCAAACCCCGAGTCCACCATCAATGAGTCAACTGACAGATCATCAATCAATCAGTCTTTTCAGTTATTCCATCAAGCAAAAATGCTAAATATTTGCTGGTTACAGCTTGTAAATTGTGAGAACTTGCTGTTTTCTTCAGTTTCTTTGACTTTAAAAAGAAACAAACACACTGAGTCCCAAAATACAATATATGGTAAAGGAATGTTACATTGTTTTTCACAAAGCCTTTCACTCACATCTTAAAAAGTAATTTAACTTTTCAAATTCGTTGTTTTGTGCTAAAATTTCTTTAAAAAATCAAGGTGCACGTGACATGTAGGTTGGTTTAACTTTTCTTTTTTTTTTTTGACATTACACAAACGGAACTTGAACGTTACTTTTCCTACAATTTCACAAGTTGCCAGGCATTTAAAACACAAAAACGCAACTCAGAGGACACCACAGATTACTGTCAAACCATGAAAGCAGCTCCTGTGTCGGCCTGCGACAATATAAATACGTGACATCAACTTGCAACAATGCATGTTTTTAATAAACACTAACCTTCCAACTGTCTGGTTGGCGAGTTGCCTCATGCGATTGAACTGTTTCTTCATGTTTTGTTTTGTTTTTTTTTTTGTCCTCTGCGTCTCCAGTTAAGTCACTAAAAGTAAAAGCGGCACCGCAGAGCGCACTCGTTCATCCACCGTGGAAATCCAAAAGTTGCGCTACGTCGCAGCCATTGTGGCAGAAAGATCTCCGAGCGCTTAAACACACCAAAACTCAGTAGTTTTCCTGGTTAAACTCACTGACATTGGCCGTCGTACCGAAACGCCAGACATTAAAATGGCACAGAAGTCAGAAACAGTTTCTAGATCCCCATCGCTTAATGTCAGACTTCCTATTAAACTGACTGGTATGACTGCAACAGTGTGGTAGGAAGAAGGAAGTGGCTTTACTTCCCTACTGTATGCTGTACGGCCCAATAGTGACATGTGATACCTTAAGCAAGAAAAAAAAAAAGAAAAAAAAGCATTGACTCAGCTATTACTTTATCATGGTCATGGCAAAGTCACAGTCACATAGTATGTTAGTGGACTATAGAGAGTTGTTCTGTGTAGTAGACGATGGAAAATGATGGTACAAGTTAGAACCAGAAATAATTTTATTGCCAAGTGGGTTTTCACTCACAAAAAAATTGCCATTTTGATGCATAACAAAGGTGAATCCAGCAGTGCAAAAGTCAAATAACTTCTAAACAAATGTGGCTAATCTGAACAAATAAGACAAAAAATAAAAAAATAAAAGCCACCATTCCTTTTGAAGTCACCAACTTTAAAAAAGTGTCGTGACAATAATCGTCTATCAACGGCTGCAAAAACTGAAAAAGGCCATTTAATTTAGTTTCCTCCACTGATCCAGGATCACTCTGTATTCTCTGATTTGAGATCAGCTGCAGTGATCTGCTGCCCCCTTGTGGTCGCTTTAATGTCATGCCACAGACATCGAATCTGATTAAAATTTCTATTTAAAAAATCTTTGATAAATTACATTAACCACTCAGAATAAAACACATAAAAAAACTTGTCAGTATCTTAACATACAAATAGTTTGGTTTGTATGTGCATTTTTTTTTATATCTGCCTTAGAGATTTTCTGCCGCCATCTGAAATCCAGAGGATATTTACTTTAGTTTTTTTATCAGTCCTCCTGCAATAAAACTAAATTTCCTCAATGAACTTTGTTTTAGAGTTAGTCAGAGTTAGTCAGGCTCATAAGAGGCTAAAATAACCCACCATACATTCTCACGGGCCACTCCTCTGCCTTATCTGTATATGAGTGTCATTGCTGAGGCATTCTTCTCTGTGCCGCAACAGTGCTATAAGACCTGTGAACCCTGTTTGTCACAAACTGATGGGGATTATATGACTCCAATAAATGGAGGGAAAGATGTTGTGTCTGCTCATGTGTAAAAAAGGTGAGAACTCCTAAAACTTTGTT
The DNA here is from genome assembly GCA_029814765.1 of Acanthurus leucopareius. Classification (NCBI taxonomy): domain Eukaryota; kingdom Metazoa; phylum Chordata; class Actinopteri; order Acanthuriformes; family Acanthuridae; genus Acanthurus; species Acanthurus leucopareius. Next base: position 11,717,047 of record JAQMCX010000021.1, on the reverse strand, counting down.
CAAGGTCCTTTCAACTTGGCCTGTTGACGTTAAAGAACAACTAGTGGCTCAGTTTCTCAACTGTGATCAATTTAAGCCAAGTGATCCAAATGAAGCTGCTTAAGGGGGCGTTTATATTCAGTATTCATAAAAATTGAGCTATTTTCATTTTATTTGGATACACATTCCCGTCAGCTACAGTCTTTAAAAACCTGCTTTCAAAGTTTTGTCATAAAAAAAGCATAGAAGTGTAGATGGGTTTGTACTCTTTCATCCAGGCTTTTAATAATATCATCAGGCATGTGTTTCAAAAATGAATAGTCTCATTTCTTTTTTAAGAACACTCATGCTGACTTAAAAAAGTAGAGGATATTCTTAAGATGCAGTTGGACACTGCACAGATGTGATGCTGATGTGCTAGCAATCATCAAATGTTTACCTTTTGTCACATTTTTACACTTTTGCATGTTGAATAATTGATTCTTTTTGCATCTTTAGAGCCTCTTGTACTTTTTCAGTCCATGTGCAAGCAAATCATTCTAATCCATAGTTGCTGTAGGTTTTATAGCTCATAAACCACCCCTTGTGGTGTATGTGGTAAATTTAAAAGTTTTCATTAAATTTTTGATTTGCTGCCTGTCTTTGTAAACATTTTTGATCTTGTCCAGCAGTGCACAGGGGGCCTGTGAAGCCCTATGACCACATTCTTACTTTGAACTGGAAAATATCAGGCTGCTGTGAATCAACCCAGAGGATCCCAGCTAAAAACACTCAAATACTGTGCAAATTGATCCCTTTCTGACCATAAGCTTTTTTTCAGTTCTTTTTATTACCATGCATCCTAAAGAAACCATCCAGTAAGAGAAGCAAAGGATTCAAAGTTCTACCAAGATCTACCTTATACCATCATTCAAATGGATCTACATTAAAACATCTTTTAGCAATTAAAGAGAAAGAGACACTTTTCTCTGTGATAAACATTAAATAAGTCTACTGATTTGCACCCTTGATTAATTATGATTTAAGAGACTTGACATCAGCGGCACTGAATTCCCAGTGAGTCTGCACTGAAAATAAGAGGAAACTTTCTGACTGCTAGCCTAAATGTTTTTATTTGTTTATTTCATGAATTATTAAGAAGTCTTTCCCACAGACTGTGCTTCATCCTATTTTAAGCTTGCCACGGAAAAGTAACAAATTATGTTTATCGGGGAACAATCATTGACAAAAACTGGCTTATTTTTAAACAGTGCATGACACAGTTAACCAACATGTCAGCAGATGTGTCAAGTATTTACCTTTGCAAGTTCCCTCCTGTCATGGGAAGGTGTGTGACAAACCAACTGACTTAGACTATTAAGAAAAAGGGTCAGTGGGTCCATGACAGGTCAGTGGGGCGACTCTATCTCTACACGCCAAAGTCCATGTGATTACCAGGCATAAACATGTTTGGGTAATGCTTTATATGTTTGTGTGCCACATACTCACCGTCACATCTTCAGCTCAGACCTCAGTGAAGTTTCATGGTGGATGAGAAGATGGAGATGGATGAAGTTGGAACGTCTCTTACGTCTTCAGAAGTGAAGGCGCCTCCAGCCAGACCTCCCAACAAATTTGAGAGGTTATATCAGCCGTGTCTGGGCGAGCTGGTGGGAACTACGTTCTTTGTGTTTATCGGGTGTGTGTCGGTCATCGAGAATGTGGAGTCTGCAGGGAGGCTTCAGCCGGCTCTGGTGCACGGCCTGGCTGTGGCCGTCATGGTGGCCTGCATGGCTGAGATCAGGTGAGGGTCATGTTCCATGTTCTTTTAAATTAAACAGCTTATATACATCATGCATTCTTTATTGTGACATGAATGTGTGTTGGATGGATAATGATACAAATAAAACATTTTGCCTTTGGAAACCTGATTTAAAATTTAACTTTTTTATAGTTTATTGTTTGAAAATATGATCAAATGGAGCACAAGAAGTCTCATTTTTTTTAGCTGAATTTACTCATCAGTGCCACTAGAAGTTTATAATTCTCTCTCATGCTTTTGTACATCATAAAACACCATTTTGATTATTTGTATATTTAAAAGAGAAAACATCTGAATAAATCTGTTTTGATTAACCATATACTCCTATTTATTCACGCTATTACTTCTTATATAAGGACTGTGACAAAACTATGAGTTTGACCAACTTCAAAAGCTCATAATGTTGCCTTTAACCCTTTTTATTTTCTATCAATTCTTTTCCAGTGGTTCCCATTTCAACCCCCCTTTCACCCTGGCCATCTTTCTATGTGGAGGGATGAAGATGCATATGGTGGCTCCATACCTTGTGTGCCAGCTGGTTGGAGGGGTGCTTGGAGCTGCAATGGCTAAGGTGAACATGTCTTAATTTGTCTGCCATCACAATATCCATCTTAGATTTTTTTTTTTTTTTTTTGCTACGGACAAACAGCTAAATTTATGGTTGAATTGACACCAACAGGCGATGACTTCCAGAGAGAGCTTTGCCAAAGCCCACGGGGCTGCGTTTGCTCTGCTGCAGCCAGACAGTGAGATAGGAGGGGCTCTGTTTGGAGAGGTCGCCATGACCTGCCTGGTCACTTTGGTGGTGCTGCTGGGGGCTGTAAACAGCAAGACCAGAAGCCCCCTGGTGCCTTTCATGGTGGGCTGCACTGTTATTATTAACATCTTGGCTGGGTGAGTAACAAGTAAAAGAGAAAGGGGAATCTTTAGCTGTGAAATTCTTTATCATCTGTATGACTTGATACCATGTAGAGACACATTGATGGTATTTTACAGGTTTGTCTTAGCAGAAGATTTTGAAATATCACATCTAAATAGCTTATTAACAATTTTACAGCTCCATCTCATAGCTGCAGCAGTGATGCAAACAGGACAGAAATATGCATTAAATGTCATTGTCTTTCACTCAAAAATCATAAATCTTATCTGAATATCTGCCTCTTGATTGGTTTAATTAGTGGAGATGTGTCTGGCACCTGTCTGAACCCGGCCAGAGCCTTCGGTCCAGCCATAGTGACCAACTACTGGACTTACCACTGGGTCTACTGGGTGGGACCCATCGCAGGAGGCCTGATAGCAGCTGCACTGGTTCGGTATGTGAAACACATAAAAATACTCTTTATGCCTTAAAGAATCACTAACATGAAGCTGTATTTGATTAGCTGCATTGATAATAAGGATTAATTACTGTCTGAACAAATCTCAAAGTATGTAACTGTTTTTTTTCTGTTTTTGCAGACTTCTGCTTGGAGATAACAAGACTCGGCTCCTTCTGAAATGAGCCTCTGTTTGTATGAATGTAATGGGAATAAAACAAGAAACTCCCTAATCATCTACCGTTATAATCTAAATCCCTGCTTTTGTTTCTATGAGATATTTTCTTACTTTGCTTTACAATAAAATTGACTTTTACATACTAATGTGTGTTATGTGCGTAAATTGCAGAGGTGTGGAATTAAGTCACATGACTTGGACTCCAATTAGACTTAAGTCACAAATAAAATTTGATGACTTTCGACTTGACTACATTTAAAAAAGACTTGCAACTCCACTTGGACTTCAACACTAATGACTTGTGACTTTACTTGGACTTGAACTTACTTTTCGGCTTAAAACATCACCCGAGCCAGAAGATTGAAAAGAGTGTAAAAGTTTGCCACGACTCAGTTCTCCCCTTCATTTCATTAATGTTATCTGAACCAATCCAACAACATCTAGGAGAAACCCATAAAGGGGTAACATCACAATACTGAGATACAGTAACAAAAAATGACACCAAAGATGTTTTTGTACACAAACAAAAACTTTGTGTTTGTACACAAAAAACAAATTGCAGTATTTAAAATTTGTGAGAGATGTAACAACCTCCAACTTTGTTTGACATTTGAAGTGGCACAAACACTTAATCAAGGCTCTATTGTTCAAATGTCATTACAATTGGTGCATGACTTGTTTAGCATCCAGAACTGAACATTCAGGACCTACAGGATTTTACTCTGGACTTGATTACAAAGACTTGAGACTATAACTTGTAAACAATGTCTAGGTTTATAGGAAGTTGACTCATCCTCTAGCGTGGAGCTCAATGATTAGGAAACACAGCTTGTAAGCTTGTACAGGATGTAATCAAAACAGGTTGTGTCAGCATGAGACTGGTCCTGCAGCATTGCTATGGACCAAGTTAAAGTAAATCAAAGTTTTAGGCAGTTAAACAAACCGAGTAACCTTGTCTCTGCAATTCAAAGAAGTAAATTCTGGTTTGTTTCATTTCAATGCCTCAAGTCTGTGTTTAATTTCAAGTGTAGTATATTATGCCATTTCCCCATATATGTTAACTTTTACATAGTGGAACACACTTTTTCTAAGTGGTGTTTTTCACATGGTTCCACAGTCCCTATTTTAGGCCCTTATATGGTTTGAAAAAC
>JAQMCX010000021.1:11672229-11712522 GCA_029814765.1 Acanthurus leucopareius | reverse complement strand
ATTGACCCTGTACTTTTTTGTAATAAACATCTTTGTATACAATCAAGTCAGTGTCAGCGGAGACTTCTTCATCCACACAGCATCACTACAGAATATACCACACAAGACATCTGGAAAGTCTATGCTTGAACCACATTCACGACAGGTGCATGAATGATGACAATCACATGTAGAACTTAACAGAGACTTTCTACTTCGCTGCCTTTTGAATTGAGAAAAACACTTATATAAAAAAAAAAGATTGAGAGAAAATTCAATTACTTTAGATTTTCAAGTGCTGCCAACTGTTAAAAAGGGATCGAATGGCAACCTTTTCAAAGCCAGGAGACATCCCAGCTTCAGCTTTGTCCTCCTGGTACCCTGTTCCTGCTCTCTATAGCTGCAGCAGTGAATGCCTGTTCGGCACTGGAGGGTATCATGCTGTTTCCATATTGTACCCCTGGGCCTCCCCGCAGCAGTGGCCCACATGGGAAAGCAGGCCAGGCGGTGGGATAAACCAATTACCCCCCAGTCTGGTCGGACTCCTGCCGGTGCACCGCCGCAGCAGCTCCGGCCTCAGCCCTCCTGGGCTCGTTCCCCATGAGAGCCTGCTGGAATTCCCAGAGATGAGAATTGTGTGGCGTCAAAAGCCTGCAGAGAGGCTATATTTTGCTTGGAAATTTGACATGGTGGAGCCCCCGGGACAATGCTGAGGGAGGAGACTTCAAACTGGGCTTCTGTTGGATGAAAAAAAGTTTGTAGACAGCTTGATTTTTTTGGGCAACATTTATCAAAACAAGCTCTTTCTGCAATGTTTAACCATGTTTTATCATTCTTAGTCTTTCCTACTCATTATTATTAAAGTGCCTTTTATTTCTTGAATTATGCATACCTGTTTTCTGGCAGATTCTAGCCCATCTGATTTGACTTACCAGAGATTTTTATAATAAACCAAAAGTTTCTTGTTCCATGAATATAATTTCTATAATTTAAAATTTGTATATATATATATTAAACTCATATGGTGCTTGTTAAAAATTAAGTTTAATTGAAACTGAAAGATAAGCGGTGCATAAAAAGAGGAAAAAAGAAAAATAACAAAAACATATAGAAGAACTACAAGAAGACAGAATGTGAGCCAGGAGCCAAGCTCTCTGCTCAGCTGGTTTCTTGGATTCATGAGCCCTGATGGTTTCTAGATGAGAGCAGCCGTGACAGTGGTCATTATGTCTGCCAGAGGCCTTGTCACTGCGGGGCCATTGTGTGGGTCCCATTCACCACACAGTCATTTACACTTTCATTGGCAGCTATTTAGTCCTCATAAAAAGTTCAACACACCAATTTGTGAGCGCTGCTCAGCCAACGAGAAAGTGTGGAATAGGCTAAAAAAGCAGTTGCTTTAAAAGTCAATTAATTGTTCCCTTCTTCTGGGAGGGGCCGAGGGGGAGGATCCCCCTCGGCTTTGGGGCCCCACATCTGCCCATTTGTCTTCTCGGGCTGTGATGCACTCAAAAGAAACGTCCAATTCAGTCTGCTCAGAGCCCTGCCCATCTAAGGAGATTTTGTATTTCATTTTATAGTAGGGCTATCCTATTATCATAAGAACCTGATTACAGCGGAAAAGATGGGACGCAGAAGGAAAAGGGACAAAATAAGCTTGTAGGACTCTTCAACTCAGCCGGAGATTATGCAGCAGATGATGGGAAATGGGGGTGTAAGTTCATTTAAGCCTTTACTAAAGCTGCAAAAAGAAAAGAGCACAGAGTCTTAAGGGACCAGAGCTTTCTTATTAACCCGAGGACCTCATGAAATTTAGATTTTTATGCACTGTTCATGAGCTGTTCGCTGGCAAACACTTCATCAGACACGCATGGATATGATAGCTGCCACATTCTCTCGTGAAATTTTAAAAAAATCTCCAAATTACAGTGTTGGAAATGTTTTCTTTTATTACTGTGATGCTAAAACAAGCACAATGTGAAATGCAGATTTGTATCTGATGATAAAAATCCAATTCTACTCATAAACACATTTTAAGCCACATATCCACAGTTTATTTAATTTATCTGTCAAATTAAAAATGTTTGAATTTATTTGGAGGTTCAAATATTAAAATACTGAGTCTCATTGATAAAAACAAAACCATTTGAGTCAAAGCTGTTTTTCACCAAAAGACTCCATTATTCAAAGATTTGATGGAGTCTCCTATTAAAAACTCCAGTTATATATATAAAATGTGATTATTTTAAAACAAAAAAATATGCAATTATCACCTGAAAATGTTTTTAAAGAAGTCATCCCTACAGTTAAGTCTGCAAAAGATTTATTTTGAAGTACAAGCACAATAATCCTGATGCAAAAAAATACATTTATTACAAAGGTCATGTGTAGAGTACAACACATATAAATAGACAAAGCAAAGACGATTTGAAACTCTAGCACAGATGAACGGGAATAAAAATCACCTCAGGTTCACATTTAAGCCTGTCCACTGGGACAAACTGTCTCAGTTTCCCCTCCCACCTCAGTTCAGAGGGCAATTGTCACACAGAGCCAGCAAAGTGAACGACGGTTGATGCTGGGAGAAGCACAAAAGAGAGAGCAGCAACCCAACCCCTGGTCTCCCAAGACTGAGGGCAGCGGTGGGAGAGAGACAAAGACTGGCCCTCGGCTCAGGAGGCCCTGCTGTTTGCCCCTGTTTTTCTCCTCCAAATGTGTCTTTTTACCAGCAATTCAACTGCTTCGTTCCTGCTGGTGATGCTGGATGCCACCTCTCTGGCATGTGACAACATTACAGGGATCCCACAGCGTCAGTACAGGGGTGAGGATGCCTGTGGACAGAGACCGGTAGGGCTCAGCGGCGCTAAAACAGCACACTCCTTCAGTCCAAAGGGAAGTCACAGGAATTCTGACGTGCCGCCCAGGCGGTCTGGTAGACAGACAGGAAGTCTTTGTATCGCGGGGCACACCCTAACCAAGCTTCCCCGAAGTGTTCTGACCCTGTGAAGAGAAACTCTCCGTCCCCAGGCTTCACTTGGCACTGCAGGAGTGTGTTAATGTGTCCACGCCAAGATGGGACAGTCTGAGATGAAGCAGAGGCGGCAGCTTGTTCGTGTTGCACAAACACTCCGCTGCGCTGCCGGTACACCCTTGCAGCTGACACGTCCACCAACGAGGTCTGACGTGCAGAGTCGTGGGAGACATTCCTGATGGAGCCTCGGACGACTGAAAGCACAAAGAGCACAACCATGTCTGAACACTGCATGCGTATAAAAAAAATCAAACGAAAAATAAGGGGAAAGCAACTCTGCTTTAGTTCACAGCTGTTTATAGAAATTCTCTCCAAATAGAATAATTTGCTACATGTCATATTTTTCTTTTTTCTCTTGTCTTTGTCTTTGTTTTCTCCTTTGGGTCATTTAACCCGATGGACTCATTGCTTCTGCTCTAAAGCACAGGTTCATTTCACTCCGCAGCCCCTCCTCCACATCTGTTTGACCTTCTCTGCACAGCCGGCAGAGCTGCTGCTTTCTGGGCACACACAAGACCATGAGAGCAGTTTTTAACATTATCTCAGAAGATTTACCTGGGTGGAGGAAAAATTCAGATCCTGTGTTCTGTGTTTAAAATCTCACTTGAGTAATGGTACAGAACCATTATCAACAAACTACTTCAAGAATGAGAATGAGAGTGATATGATGCAACATTAACATGTGGTTTCCTACTTTATGTTTTATGAGTTTACGTCTTGGTTCATGATATTTTATGAAATTATCCTGTTTTTTACATCTAAAATCTGCAAAAGAACTACTATGTGTGGTTCTGAAATAAATTAGTGGTTTTCAAATTACTTAAGTAAATGTAGATTATATAGATTTGCAACATTGTAGGAAAACATTGATTTCCAGACCTTTAATGCCCATTAGTTTCCCCTGAAAAACATGTTGTCGTTGTTGTTAGTTGCGCTTCTTGCAGCATTTAGTTGTGTTTTCTCTATTTGCAGAATTATTTTCTTAATGCTAATTTGCCAAGTTAGTGAATGAATTTTCTTACCTTGCTTGTGTCTTATCTACCTGCGTGTGAATTTAGAATGCTGTATCACTGTGTTCGGATAGAGAAGTGAGTAAAAGCTCTTGTGTTTGTAGAAATTTATTATGTACCCACCAAAGTCACTGTTGCAGATGGCCAGGAGCAGCTCTGTGTCATTGCAGGGTCGACACGAAGCTGTGGGTAGAAAAGTCAGCACAGAAATGAGAAAGCAGTTTTTTTGCCATGTAGCATGGTGACATTTAAGATGATAATAACCTGCATTAAAAATAATTTTACCGATTCTAATTTTCTTTTTTTTATCAATTATAATTTTTCCTCTCCCAAACCATGCATGGCCCAAAGCTCCATGGCTAACTTTGACTGATAGATGGGTGTCATTTCTCCTCCCTTTCAATTCATTGACTTTAAATCTGACACACATACCGGCTCCATTCATTCAAGAGTAAAGAAACCAGGGGTTAGATGAAGGAATGCTGCTTCCTTAAGTGTTTGCCCTCAGATCAAAAACCCCTCACCAGTCTTGACCCAGCGTTTGACTCCTTTTGTATTTACCTAATTGAGTGACCCCATGCCAACGCAGGAGTCTGGAGGAGTCAAACACTCCTGCAAGGCTGGCAATGCAAAAAAAAAAAAGATAAAACCAGCTGCTGTCTATTGTAGACACAGGATGACATCACCATACTGGGACTGGCCCGCACACATGGATAAATGCTAATAAACAGACACGCACAATGAAAAGGCATTTGTGGAATCTGCAAAGTATTTGCCGTCTCAATTCAGGCTCATTGGCCCGGTGCCCTTCAGCAGCCCTGTGGTCTGCTCGGCCCCTGCTGCTTTGTCCCTCGATGGAAACCAGACAGCCAGAAAAAAAAACGGGCCTGACCAGCAGCTGCATGCTCCGGTCAGCAAGATTGGGGTCTGCGTTTAAACAACCATCTACTTTCTCTAAGGAATAGGGCTGGTCGGTTAATTGCATTTACTTTGGCCTTTAGAGCTTTAGTTACTGATTCATTAACCCCCAGCAATGCCTTTTGTTACAACTTAAACCTTTATAATAGGAGCTTTAGATAGCAGTAAGTATGAACACAACTTTTAAAAATTTCACAAACCAAAAATAGACACTTTAAAATAAGACACCCTTTAAAAGGTTTATAAGTTGTAACTAATGCATTATTAACATGCACAAATGCTTTATGAAACAGTTATAAATCATTATTAGCCTAAGAGCAAGTTTCTGGGTCATAAGTTAGAGAAAAATCTATTTCATTAATGGTTATCTTTGCAACTAGGCAGTTTGGTGCTCTGGGGGGTTAATCCATCAATAGATGGTTAATAAGTTATTAATAAATGATCTTTAGTTAAGATTCTCTTCACTAAAGGAAATTTCTCACAACCTAGCAACCCATTTTTTTAATTAATGACTGATAGCAGGTCCTTGGGGCTCTGGTTTATCATTTAGGTTATTATCACAAATCATATTGGTTGTCTCATCGGATGATATCAAATGTATTCATGCATCTATTCAGGACCTGACTTAATAAACTTGGAGAGGATCTACTCACTCTGAAGCTCGCTGTGGCCCAGGTTGGGTACAGCACTTCTGTTGCTCAGCAGCTCATATCTGAAGCCCATCGTGCGTCTGCTCCAGGCTCCGTCACTCTGCGGGCTGGACTGGAGGTAGATGGCGGGCCTGTGCGGACCATCTGCCCTGAAACAAAACACCTGCTGCTCGGCCCGTCCGCCGTCCGTCACCAGCAGCTTCAGCTCCCCTGCCCGTTCAATGAACACGCTGGCCCCACGGAAAGAGGGAGACGGCTTAATGCAGACAGTGGTGCGCCTGGCGGAGGACAGGTTGGGCTCCAGGACCACCCGGAGAGCCTGGCCCGGGTATATCCACCTCACCGAACCCTCCGTACAGCGCAGCCGCACCTGGAGCACGATCCTAGTGTCCGCACCAGCTGCAAAACCGCTGGATCCAGCGGAGAAAACGAAAAATGAATGATAACGACGAATTAGTGTTATGTATGATATTGTTACTAACGACGCTATTTCTCACAAAATAGACAGCAACAAACCTCTTACTAGAACATTTTTTAGGTTTCGGGTTTTTAAAGATCCTATTGGCTGGAGTTTATCCTTAATTGTTTACAAATGTTAATAATAATTCATTTGTAAGTTCTCATATAATTCTTACTACTGTTAATAGTTGATAAAATCAATATTTCTAAATCTTAATAAAGTAATAAAAATGGGATTTTTGTTCAGATCTTCCTGAACAAAAGCTGTAATGGTTTTTAACAAATGAAGTAATAGAGACAAACCTTAAGAACTCTTGACTTTAAGTTTGTAATGGTTCGTTATATGAACCCCCCTCTTTAAACTGCAATAATCTTGCAGAAATCAGAGTTTCCTCACCTTCCAGACCAGTTGCACAGATCAGCTGCGCAGTGCCAGAACTGCAGACGCAGCATGTACACCAGAAATATCCCATATGGCAACATCTCAAATCTCAACCACACACAGATACAAATCCAGAGAGAAGTGGACAGCCGTGCATCTTAAAAAAGTTTGTCTCTGAGTCATGGGGTGTTCAACTGCTCTGCTGCACTCAGCTTCACATGAATCAACTCTCTCTCTCTCTCTCTCCCTCCCTCTCTCTCTCTCTCTCTCTCTCTCTCAGACACACACACACACGGACTAATTAGGAGCGATCCAGTGGTTGGAGACTGATTGCCTCTGCAGGTCTGTGTCTCTGCTGAACAGACAATCTGTTTGAAAGCCTTCAGCCGTCTACACAATAATTCATTCACTTCTATGAAGCTTATTACTGATGGAATTATTATTTTAGTTGTGCCTCACTTTTATTGCCTACATCTTTTATCCTCATCTAAAAGACAATAGCGAAAGTTATACACAACCGATTAAAAAATTGACAAAATCTCCTCAAAACGCTGTCAAATAACTCATTAGTCTTTTTTTTTTTTTTTTTAAATCTGCTTCTGCTAAAAGCGCAGCTAACTCAAGGTCATTTCAAATGTAGGCCAACTGAAAGGAAGAAAAAAAATGCAGGGGAAAAAGATAGAGAAGTCAGTGCTCTGTTCTCGAGCTTCATCTAGTGGCGGGATGATGCAACGCACAATCCCCTCACATCTGGAGGACAAAATGTAGTCTGTTGCAGGCGCTCACGGCCCGCACACACCGACGGCAGCAGGAGACTGTGACTCAACAGCCGCTAATACTGCGGATGAGAACAAACAGGAACCAGCTTTCACCAATGATTAATTCACTGGGGATGAGTGGCTCACTTCACTTTAACCTGCAGGGGTCTTTTGTACAAAAAAAAAATAATTTGGCACTGTGTCAAGGTCTTGCTACTGGCGCCATCTTGTGGAGGTAAAACTATGTGGACCGTAACCAGCAGGCCGGGCTGCAGCTTCTCTCTCTCTCGAAGTTGAGCTCATACGGGCCCTCGGGCAGCATCAGATCAAAGGGGTTTTGATGGGCATGTCGTGGAGAAAATTACACTCATGTGGAGAATTTGTCCAGATGTTCTCACAGCTGCAGAGAAGCATTCACTGCTAAGGTCACTAAATCTTGAAGTTTGGAATAATCACATGTGTAACCACGGATTTGAAAATGCGCTCTTATTCACAAAATGTTTGTGGATGATTGCAGCTTTGAAGTCAAATTTTAGACAAGGAAAAAGGCCGTGTTACAGTGTGTTTTTCTAACGATTGTGCTGCTCATTTCTCCACCTTCATTTTCCATTAAACACCAAAGTCTGTAGCGTAAATAACTCGAAAGTCAAAGAGGTCCAAGCCGTCTCTCTCTTTGAAAATGATGAGCCCGAGAGCAGACGGAGTTTCCTCACAGGAGTACCGGATGGTCAGTCTGGGTCATGTGTCCTGCAGCGACAAAGGAAAGTCAAAATGAATGGAGGCATTGTGCCTGAAAGAAGTGGCCTCTTATTGGTGCAGTGCAGACTGGATCTGTTACTGTAGGCCTTTAATGGACCGAGGTAGTTTAAATCGTGAGCTGTCAGATCACTGATGGGAAAAATCTTTCCCCCACATCATCTTGAAGAGTATCTGCTCTTCAACTAAATGCTTAAGTTTAAAGTTTAAAATTATAAAAGCACTGACACTCGACACGGGGTCATGTAGCCCACCGTGGTTCATTTCTGCAGGCTTCCGTCCGTGCGGAAGTCAAATGACTCACTGGTTCTATAAAGAAGATATAATCCAATTAAATTTATTTACAGTGTCATTAAATTAAAACTGTCAACTCGCTCCGATACTCTCGCCGCCGGCTTTGAGGCCTAACTCGACCTTTGTATGTCTGTAATGACGCCATTGTGTTAATAAAGATAATGATGCTGATGACACAACAAGAAGAATGTGCTTATACGTTTTAATTGCATTTAATCTAAAAAGATATCAATCAGAAAACATTTCAACTGCTACTTCCAAAAAAAGTTACAAATTTTAAATGAAAGCAAATGTACTTCAGAATATCTTCAGCTTGAGTTCAGGCCCTCGTCGTTTGAGTTGAACAGTGTGTAGTTCAGGCTCCTGTGGAAAAGGAAGCTCCTTGTACAAAATGACGGCAGGAAAACAGTTTTTAAATAAATCCAAATGGGTACATTTTAATTACTTGCATGTGTTTCAATTCTGTTTCCCAAAGCCTTTAAAGAAAGATTCCTACAAACAAAAACTTGTTTAGGAGGAATTAGTAAGCAATTTTAGATAGTGACCTCTGCGCGAAGCAAGAGTTCAGCCTTCATAAAAATACGACATGCAACTGTCTAATTAAACATTTTTTTAAAAAAAAGGATTTTCACTAAGCGACTTCAATACTTTCTGAAAAGCAGATAAGAATTCTTTAGATTTCATTCCAAATACCTTGATGTTAGAGTTAAATTTTCAATAATCAAAATATCAAAAACTCTAGGTGAGATTGTTTATTTCGATTATTCGCGTGATTCTGATGCCTGCAACCATCTTTAACAATTAGTTTTAAGGGGAAAAAATACATATTACAACCTTCAGTTCAGAACTTTATTAGGCTCAAGTGGTTTTATAGGTAAAAAGTTGAAGACATGGCTAAAAATTTTGTAAAAATTTCCAACTTTATCATCTTGTTTTATTGGGGAACACTTTCATAATGAAATGGCTGTTGTGAAATTATTCCACAAATGCTTTAATAAGCTGGTTTATGATGACATGGCTAAGGAGTTTTTTAACACAAACAAAAAAATTAATAAAAATAGTCCACATGGATACTGACAATCTGGACGATATGACTGCAATAATTTTGCGTGCAGAACCTTCAACAAAACACCCTTTCAACTCACAATGTCACGTTTATTATTTTTTTTTTTTTTAATTTTCTCAGCAGCGTATTAAATATCTGTATGTACATGGTTGAAAGTTACATAGAAAAAATATACTAGTATTACAGTAGGCATGATAGTTAGTAGCTTGTTAAACAATTATTTATAAGCATATATAAGCCTCATCAGACCTCCATCCGGAGCACGCGGGCCCACTCATCTTTTCTCTTTGAAAAAGCCTTTGGCCGTGCTGCTCTCTCTGACAGTGACCGTCAAAAGGTTCATGGTGACGTCCGTCACCGTTACCGTGTCCATGTTGGTGAAACAGGGGGTCCACGACGAGCCCGGTCGCATGGAAGATTCGTGGATGTCCTCGGCCTGTGTGGAGTGGACAGCAGGTCCAGCGGGGCAGCACTCATTCACCTGGTGTCTCCGGTGAACGCTGGAGTGTTTCGGTTTCCGGGGCTGAGGAACAGACATCCTGCCTACACAAGTCCTGTGCCCCCCGTGATCACTTTGGCGCACATCTGGATTGAATGCGCAGCTGTAGGACAACCCTGTGCCCCCCACGTGTCTGTGCACGCTGCAGGATTTGGGTGTTATCGTGGTCTCCTCCTGAAACCTCTTGGTCAGCTGGATGAGGCTGTGCTCTGACATCTCTCCGTGGTGATGCAGCCGTCGGGGCATTTTGGACAAACCGTGAGACACCGGCTCCTCCAGTAGCCTGCTCCGTTTGGCTTCCGGCTCTGCTGAGTGGTCTCCGTGATCTTTATCATAATGTAAATGCAGCTTCGGCTTGCGGCCTCTCTTTTTGGGGGCGGATTCTTGGACCGTCAGAGCAGCTGCTGGAGTCGGTTTGGGCCTCCTCTCTGGCTCCGGTGGTCGGACGTGGACACTTTCCCCTCTGTTGACCGCGCTCGGGGGGAAGATTGTGGGAACCACTGTGCGCAAACCCTCCCGGGCCCTCGGTGTTATGATAGGCTCCGGGATTGGATAGGAAACCTGGATCCCCCTGGTAGCCTCTCCTCTAAATTCATACGTCTTTTCTTTGGCTTTGGCCTGAGGACAGAGCAAATAACATTTATGAGAGGCGGTTTCCCAGAGATGGAAATTTGAAGTCTCATGAGGAAATTTAAAGGTTTAAGAGAAGCAGCTGGAGATCTATTTGGTTATACTGAAGGCCTCAAGCTGCCTTCCTTTTTTTAAGGAGTGTAAGGCTCTGTCAGATAAGTAAAACAGATAAAGTGCTATAAACACGTTACCCAGCTTAACTTCATAAAAAATGCGCATTAAATTAAAAAAAAATCTTTTTAGCTGCAAGTGGCTTTTATGGAGGTATGAATCATGGTAGTTTCTAAATTAATACGACCTTTTAAAGATAGAAATGATTCATCATCCGTACCGCCCGAAAAAGGCGACAAGTGAAATGAAAACGAGATAAATGTGCATCAAATGATCCACCCACCTTCATAAGAAATGTCTCGGGTTTGGGTCCCCTCTTTTTCGGCCCGAAAAGCTCCCGTTCGCGCTCCCTGAAAAATATAAATCATTAAAAGATTAATCTCAGTACATGTTAATATCAAGTTAAACATAATGTAAATATTTATTTTTTTATTGATCGGAAAAAATATTTTTCCGAGTAAGCACTGATTTCTGTCCAATTGACTGAGATTTTCGGGTTTTTTAAGAAAAGTTTTTCTTAAAAGTAAGTTCGATTAAAAGAAAAAATGGGTCAAAAGAAAGCTGATAAACTGTTCGTGGTGAGAAAACATGATCACACCTCGCAACCTTAGATTTAGAAAATGAATCATCTCTCTCAACTGACACTTGTTAACACTTCCTTTACGAAAAACAATATTTAAAGTCTAAATTTAAATTAAATGTCTAATTTTGGTGGGCTTTGTTTTTGTTAGCACAGAGAGCGCGGTGCCCTCCCGGCTCTGCAGAGCGGAGCGGCCTACTGCTGCGCTGTCAAACCCTCACCTCTCCTCGAAGGCAGCGAACAGACGTGCATCCAGAATGTTTTCCTCCGGCTCCCAAGTGCTGTACCTTTATAACAACAACGAGAAAATGAGGCATCAATCACCACACAGAGGGCGGATCGCATGACAAAGCACTCAATCACGCTGTAATACTTTTATCAAAGCATTCTCGCTGCGTGCGTTGCAATTACAGGCTACGTAGCGGACAGTGACGCATGGTGAACCCAGCCATTGCTAAAGCTACCGTTGTCTCTTATGGTCTACATCCCAGCGGGCTGCAGCCCGGACATTCACAGCCTGTGACTGCTGCACACAATCCAACAAAAATACATGAAACTGCGCTACATTACACAGTGCACACATGATTAAAAAGAAACCATAAAGCTGAATAACGACAGAGTCTGAGGTGGTGCAGTTGTACGAGCGGCCAGGATGGAGCGCTGTCCTTCAGCCTCGGCTATTATACTCACTTCTGAGACCAGCCCTTCCATTTCACGAGATATTCCCAGCGACCCTGCAAAACATATCCGTAACAGATTTAGGTTATCATAAAATTGCCTGTCGGCGATGTACAAACAAATGGTTGCGTAATAGGTGCGGAGACATAGCCTATGGCTGAAAAAACGCAGCGAATACCCGTCTGATTCGCCTTTTTATGATGGACTCGGCTGCGAAGACGCTCTCACCGACAGCCGAGAGCTCCATGATCCACCATGCAACCCGTTTAATTCTGTCTCTTTTATTATTTTTGGCTTCCCCGTGTCCTCTTCGGGTTGTTTAATTCCGCACATCCCATAATACGCAATGTGGAGAGGACGTCATCACGTCTTTTTCTGTTGCCAGGCACCGTAGTCGGTAGGACGGATCGCGGTGGTGCACATTGGCTCAGTTGTTGCTACGTGCTCCGGTTTTCTGAGTGGAGGGGAGGAGTCCCGCTGCTCTGGCCGCTGCACAGGAATGTCTGGCACAGTGGGACAAGCGAAGTCAGAGGCTCCCGGAGCGGATCCACGGGACCCCCCTGAGGTCCTCGAGGGTGTCTTTGGAGTTGAAACCAAAAGAAAAAAAAAATTGGGTTTCAAAGGCATATAAAAATATATAATAATAATAATAAAAAACAAAATATCGCCAATGAAAGATGAGAGTCACTGGTCCAATAAACGGTTTTTATCGCGCACAAACAATTTACACAACACATTTATAAACGTTAGCCGTTTATTGATAATCATTGTTAATTCAACATTTAAATTTAAAGTTATATCACAAACAGAAACCTTTGTAGAAAACTGTATTAAACAGAGCAGAAATGGAGGCTTATCTGTTCTACTTGGGGTAATAACTTTCCCCTCAGACACGCTTTAATTTTGATAAGTTCATAGATTCGTGCCTCATTATCTAAAATTATTTTGTTTAATACAAGCTGCCTCAGCAGAGTTCCGATTCCAGTTTCAGTGGGTTTGGGGTTCATGGAGATAAATATCAAAGGGAATTGGTCGATGTAATGCCACAGGCTACCCTGCTTCTTTAGACTCTCTGCATTATCATTTGCGCACGCTTTGTTAGTACACAATCTTTAACAGTCTGTGCACATAATTCAGCGAATATTGCACATTGCGCTGATAACAGAATTAAGGAGGAAAAGACGATATATGTATTGTTATTTGATTTTACTTCAGGGCTTTTTAGAGTATTTATAGCAGCATGCAAGCTCTTTAAACAACAAAGGGAAGTCAGTTATTTGTACTCTCTTGAAACAAATATTATCCAATGTGAAATATTTTTATGAGATGACATGTAGAGCAAATATGATCCAGAGAGATCAGTTTAATACCGAAGTCTTTACTAAAAAAACAAGCAGTACATTCACAGCTTTTTAAAAATAGTTTCCAAGGGGGCTAAATTATCATTTTAAATACATTTTCTGGACTTTATCCAGTGGAACGGAATCTAAATTTTATATTTGAGTTCACGTTTGTCCAAATTTTAGCTAGGCTACATGTTCAAGCCTGCTGAACTGTCTCTGGTTTATGCAAAAAGGAAAGAAAGACAGAAAAAGAAAGAAAAAAGACAGAAAGAAAAAAGAAAAATGTAATAAATCTATAGAGAAAATTTAAAAAAATATAGAAAACGCTATTTTCTTATTATTTTATTTATTTATTTATTTTTATTTTATTTATTTTTTTGCATATTGTTCATTTGGTTAAATATAATCAATCTTCCCTCTGTATTACTATAGGTTGTTGTTTCTAATGTAAATTATAGCCTTCAATTGCTAAGATATATTTAGCATTTTTTAAATAATTATTGTTGTTATTATTATTATTATTATTATTATTATTATTATTGCTTTTATTTTTGTTCTGATTGCTGCAAATAAAACAATTTAATTATTATAATTCAAGCAAATTTGAAAAAAAACAAAATATTTTTAGTTCTGCTGTGAGTAGCAAATTATTGTTATTATTATTATTATTATTATTATTATTATTATTATTATTATTATTATTATTATTATTATGCATTGTTGCTGTTCGTCGTTGTTTTTACTCATAAGCTTTTTTGGAATATTTTTGTACAACTTCGATCGATGATAACATTCATTTACACTATTATCACAAAAATCATTAACTGATATTTGTGGATGGCAGAAATTTATTTTCTGAGGGCGTCGGGTGCAACTTAAACAATCCTCAGCAAAGCTTTTCATTTAAAGGATGAATAAATACAAAATATATTCTATAATTAACATGATCCAAATATTTACTTTGGCCAAGATAAATATCAGAATATCTTTCTCTTGTAGCCTTTACAGGCCTACCTGCCAACACCTCGCCCACATAAACCTTAAAACTGGGCTGAGCAAGACGTCAAATAGACAGGAATTTAAACATTTTACAACTTTTTTTTAAGATCACATTCTCTAAAAAATGCTTTCAGTACAATAAAGGAAATATGTTTTTTACCTATCTTATTACGGTAAGATATAAACCCTTTCTTTTTTCCAGTTTGTTTATTTAAAAGCACAAACGATGCCGTTTGCTCAACCTGTACAGGCCTGTGAGACTTAATTTCCTGGATGAAAGAGGCAGGTCTGAAGATACAACATCTTCAAAGTGTTTGGTGATGCCGGGACCGTCTGCAGACCACAATTTTCCACTGACCGAAGACTGATTTTTAGCTCAGTGTGGCGATTTTAAAGGACAATGCAGCTTTCAAAGCTAAAATGTTAGACTGTAAGGGAGATCCTCAGTTATTTCACATGAATTTACCAGAGATTCTTACTTTTATCGACGCATACTACCTAAAAAAAAAATTTAAAAAAATCTGACTGATCTGCGCTCATTTATATGTTCTTTAAAGCACAATTCCTGAATTGATATTTACCGTAAATGGCATGTATGAAGGTTAAGTGGGCAGGCTTTTAATTGATTTGGATAATTTGAAGGGTTAATTAAATGTGGGATCATTTGGTGCAGATGTTTGAAATGAAAACGAAGCGCAAGCAGGTAGACAGTCCTGACGGAAAGGTGCAGCAGCGTCGTAGCTCTCGCTCGTGTTAAAAGGTATATTTGCTGATATCTGTCTGTTTAAATTTTCTCCGCTGTGCTGCAGACAAAGGCGGGCGCGCCGTGGACAAAAGATGCGTTGTGGCTGCCGTCGAAATATGAACCACCATTTTGATAGTCATAGCCTGTAGACCGACATTTCCTGTCGGTAGTGTAATGGCTATAGCCTACACGGTTCGTGCTCAGACGGAGAGAGACGACGGTGCGGCTGAAAGCAGGCAGCCACTCGCACTCGGCTGCGGTTCTCTCCATATTTGGCTGCGAGTCGATGAAAAGTGAGTCTGCAGGAGCCGCAATGGCGACAGCCGTACATGAATAAACAGTGCTGGCTCTGTGAGAACATTATTGGCTCTCTGGTTTCTGGGCAACTGCTGCACACAGCTCGCTGTTCACTGTCCTACTTACCGGGCGACATTTTCTGCTGAAGGTGGCTCAGACAGAAAAAGAAAAAAAAAAAAAGACTGAAGCGATCAGACCCGCACGTTAAGCCACATTGCAGCGCGTGCTTTGAATTAGAAAGCATCCTTTAAAGCAGCTTGATACCGATACACCCCCCCCAAATACCACACCAGCACTCATTTCTCACACTATTTTGGGATTTTCAGGTTAGATCTATTCCTACAGAGGCTTTTTCTAGATATAGGCGCCAAAGAAATGAAAGCTCAGCTATGTCTATATCTAGAGCTGTGCGAATTTGGTAAGAGTATCAGCATAATAATACCCCGATCAACGGAACCCCAACTACTTTTTAATTTGAACACATCTCTTAATTGAGATCTTAGGCTATTTAATTTTTTTGAGCAAAAGGCCTCCGCCGGGTCACGCGAGGGGTTTTGAATTAGTCAAATGATCCTGAGGCTGCAATGACTGAGTGCGGAGATGAAACCGACACTGTGAAAGCTGCTGGTGGGTACGATGATAAAGGGGGAATGTGAAACATCACACTTGTTCTATAAATATGCCCCCCCTCCCCTCCGCCCCCCCACCCACCCCCACTGCCCAAAGATCTTTCAGTTTCCTGGTGGTGTATGAATGACTTGCATAGTTGGTGGTAAATGAAAGGCCTAGAGAGATGTAGCCTTTATACACGGAAAGACAGAGATATGCGAGCTGTGTGTGTGTGTGTGTAATGGGTTTTGAAATTCCGATCATAACAAGTGATCTAAACCGTGTTTCACAGCTGAGAAAATGCGCAATGTCATGCGTGTCTTTGACTGTCATATTTTTTTTGCCCGTGATCAACTGCAGCAGCTCACGCAGAGCAGATACCAACGAAAAAAAACGCTCCTTGCTTATTAATTAATAAATGTCTCACGGTTACAAAAGGGCCACCGTCAGCGATATTCCCATTTTAAGTACATTAGGTCTTAATTTTTTCCACTTTAAAGGTTATTCTAATCTTTCATTTCCGGAAGGACACGTCCTAAAGGGAGAGAAGAAAAAAATTAGGCGGGAGATGAGTTGATAGGTCGCAATAAAGTCAGTTTAACCAGGTCAAATTAAAAGTTGACGTTATTCCTCTAAATGCAAGAGATCCACACAGACTGAACGAAATATCTGCAGAGATGTCTGATGGTTTTGCCCTGAGTGTCCCGCCCGTTCATGGCCTTTAAGACCTGAAAGGATTTTTTTTCTCTTATTGTTGATTTTATGCTCTGTTAAGCCAGAAAACCTGCAGAAACATTTGCCAGAGAATTAACCCCTAAATGACAACTAAATTCAGATCACAGGTGACCTCAGAGAGAAAATTTACTCCTTTAAAAAACTGTGGAAAACTGAAGCATTCCTTTGTTTCATTGTAATCCATCTGATTTAACTAAAAATGCGAATAGAGAGATTATTTTTTCATCTATGTAATTTTGTGACCCCAGAAGCAACTTCTGCATCACCACTTGAAGCCCCTGTCTTGTATGTGTTTCCTCCCAAAAGGTTTTCTCTGTTTGTATCAGCATTCTTTCATAGGCAACTCCCAAGATATCACACACACACACACACACATTCCTGGGCCTTTCTATCATTCAAAACATTCAAGAGTTAATCTGTCTAGCCTGAGAATCCTGTATAACAACACATGAAGTTTTGCCCTCAGAGTCCTGCAACTACAGGTTTTTTTAATGATTTCCCTTAAGACTATATGAAAGTGGCCTATAAAACACTTGGCACTGTCACGAACAGTCAGTATTTTAAGTGAGTCTATTTGATTGTACAATAACAATGTAGAGAGAATTGCTGTGTCATAGTGACGCATGTCTTTTATTAGAAAACAAAGCTGTTTATAAGAATGTACCAAATGTTCTGGAAATGCCACAAAGCATGTTAGAGATACATTATATTTAAAAGACCTATAATTGACGCCCTTCCTTATCACAGTGTGCTGAAGGGCACACACTTCCAGGCCATGCGGTGGCTGAAGACTCACCCTCCGTGAAGCCTTTCGTCTTGACAGAATCTGAAAATTGCACAATAGGCTTCCTCTCCCCATCCTCCTCCCGCTTATGTTGTCTGTTTACATTCCTGCTTGGGGTCGAGCTACGATATGAAAATAATGCATGGGTAAAGTTTTAATAATACATGTGGCCGGTGCAGTTATGCAATACAGAGGGCCCTTTGTGCGGGATCGTTTGTGATTATGCAACGTGATCTGTTTTTCTATTCACGGTTCACAACCAAGTTAGTGTTTCTAGTGTTTAATGTTCCATTCTCCCCCCCCCACACACACACACACATGAGCAGAAAAGGTTTTCAGAACAACTGCAGAACATGAATTTTGATTCATAGATAGTTCACCAAAAAAAAAAAAATATGAAAAGTTGACCCATAAATATAAAGAGAATGTACTTTCAGTATATCAACACAAACAAAGCCCAGTTTGCACTCACTACATATTAATGCAACAAGATGTCAGAGGTCAATTCTCTCTCTTTATTTTTTAACATACCATCCAATAAGCTGTGCCAATAGCAATAAGACAACCAACTGGTGGTAGAAGATACTTTAAAACAATCCTTTTGAGTTTGAACCAAGTGCAAGGTAGAATGAACGAAACAAAGCAGAAGATAAACAAGAGAAAACAGACTTAAAACAGCGCCTGAAAAGGGCATTTTAAGAAAGGGCAAGTCACTTGCAGCTTCTGATGCAGACGACATCTTGTAATGATTTTGAGCAAATTAAACATCAATAAATATGCACTCTTCATTTTTTTATTATAGCATTTCAGCATTCTCACTGGTTTTGCATTAAATGTGCATGGAAGGCAATTTAGACTCAATTATAGGTTACATCCAACAGCTTTGACGTATGAATCTTAAGCAGCATAATCAGAACAGCCTGCACTCATTGGATCGTATGTAACGGCATACAAAAGCCAGCCTTGCAACTCACATTTATTCGGCATAACATACAAAATTAATGAACAAGGTAGCTTTTTTTTTCAAGCAAATAGCAGTAACATGAATTTTTCAGACCACATAATGAGCTTCAAAAGCAAAATGAGATGAATATTGCTAATCTGTGTGGCATTAGGAGATTCCTCACAACACTAACATAGGTATTTTTTAAATACCTCCAGCAATATCTGAGGCCAACGATAAGGTAATAAATCACAACCTAATTATGGTAAGAATCAATAAGTTGTCTTGACTGGAAGTCGCAGTTGATAAATGACACAATTTTCTTAATGGTGACTGACCTTTGGTGAAATATATGTCACATGTTTTTCCATAAGTGTTTGCTAAAAGTAAAAATGTGCAGTTTAGATCAGGTTCAAACAGCATATTCACTGACGCCTTCAATGCAGCTCAACGGTAACAAAAAACCAGACAAAAATAAGGTATTTCCTTAAGTTTTTGACATGGCCAAGTGCTTCCCACAGTGTATACACCAATTTCAGACACATCTGTAACAAAATATACCAATATTGTCTGATGCAACTTGTTCGGGGTTAAAATCATGGTAACAAGACTTGGCGAACATTCACATGAGGAGAGTCCAATGCTGCTAGTTAGTGTGAACCGTGTATTGATGCAAGAACCAGGCACGGAACAACAAACCAGCTCTTCAAATCGCACTTGCATCAGCGGCAAGAGCATGACGCCCTAAATGTTGTAACAATTTGACCAAACTGTTCGAAGGTAATGTGTTGATCCCTTCCTCTGAACTGCACTGTCATGAAAGAAAAAAACAGCAATGCAGAGGAGAGGATCACTCTTGTCATTGCCTACAAATTATGATTAATAATGGGCAAAGATTGACTTCACTGTATTTGCTTAGGATCTTGTGTTCCTCTACACTGTAAGCACAACATATATAAGAAGTTGCTAGATAATGTAGTAAGTGTCCTTGGTATGGTACAAGATTGATGTGAAGTCTGGATGAACATGGGAGTGGAGGCCCCGAAGACGACAGCTGTTTCTCCACTAATAATGACATGAGCTAACAAATTATAATGTAATTAAGTGCTTTCAAATTGATCTTTGATCTCCATATATTTCAACAATTTCCTCTCTACCCTCTATCAGGACCAAAATAAGTGATATTATTTATACAAAATACGTATAAACCTTCATACATCTCAGGTTATAAGTTTGGTACAGGTATGAAAACAACAGCAAAACTACCCCATTAAGCTCCATATGACAAATAAACAGTTTTTTGTATTTTTTGTTTTTTTTTAAGTGGAACACATCCACCTGAATGCATTCACTCAAATCCTCGAGGGCACTTTCTTGGCTACAACGTCACAGAGGAGTTAACGTATAAAACATTATAAGAAACATATTGAATTTGAATGATAAATTATAAATTTCCACATATACAAAATTCTGATTTTTTTTTCTTCTTTTTTTTACATATGCACATATTAACAGGATCATCCAATTGGTCACTGGTAGTCCCATTTTACAAACTGCTCCTTAGAAAGAAACATATTCCTTGAAGGTGACGGTGAGACTGTTTGTTGTGATGTCAGTGATTATGATATTTCCCATGAAAGGGGAGATTTTTTTAACAGGTGATTCTTTTGATTTCTCTGTGGATTTCTCTGTGGATTTCTGTTCGTCCTCTACCACAGGTGGTGTGTCTCTGACAGCGGGCTCAGGCTCCAGCTGTGCCTCCGGCTCCACCTGCTTCTTAGTCTTTGGGCAGCTGAGATCCATCGGTTCCTCTTGGCTGCCGGAGTCTAAAACCTCGTATGTACATGTACTGCTGCGGCGTGAACCGCTACAGTGGAGGTCCATGGGTTTTTCCTGAGGCGGTGTGACCACAGTGCTGGGGACACTGAAGCTTCTGGAAGTTAGATAGGCTTTCGAAACACTCCTGTCCTCTGACAGATCCGATAGCTTTCGCTTGCGATCGCTGGGAAAAGAAGGGATCCTGATCTGGTCGACGGCTGTAGGGGTCGGGATGTTGGTGTCGGCAGCCCACGACGTCACAGGTGAGCTAGCAGTCAGCTGGAGGGGAAGATCGTCCGGTAAATCAGCTTGACCGCGAGCCACTTCGGTGTTGTATTCCTCTGCTGTGCTTGGCGAAGGTTTGGAGAAATGTCTGTCCTTTGGAGAACACTTTATGGGATGCTCTGCAGCAGGAAGAGAGCTGCCATTGCAGATCTCTTTAGGGATACCATTTTGCAGGTATTCCAACATTTTGGTTTTGTGTGCTGGATTGTTCTCTGATTGTTTGGTGTTTTGAGGTTTATCTTCGCTTGAAGATTCCCCGTGTTTACCCTTTGCTCCGTGAACCTTGTTGCTGTCCATATATTTGCTCATGACAATAACAATACGTCCATTCTTGTTTTTGTTCTTGATTATCTTCATTTTGCTGCTGATGGCACTAGGCAGGGTTGCGTCTTTAGGATTGGGTTTAAGTGCGTGCTCACTCTCAGCATCTTTGATGGCTGGTTTCCTCACCTCCACTGCCAGCTCTTTGACTTTGCTCAGGCAGCCTGTGTCTTTGTCACGCACCCATTTCTGCTGGAGGGCCAGAGGTAAGTTCCAACCAGGATTTGCTGGTTTACTTGCTGGTTCCTGAACTTTGACCACCTCTTTAAGCCTTGAAGGCTGTGCGTCATACATATTGAGGTCAGGCTCATAGTGGTGGTGCTTCTTGCTGTTGAGCTGATAGATGAACTTCTTCTTGCCGTTTGTCAGCTGCTCAGCAGGTACCTCCTGGCAGCTGGGCTGGTACTGATGGTGCTTCTTGCTGTTCAGCTGATACTGCTGAGGCTGTGGCCGCTGAACCTGGACGGGATCAGACTTCAGGTTACCCTCGACATCCTGAGGAGACTCCTCAAAACCTGCAGGAATACTGGATCTTCTGGCGAATGAGGGTACCTTGAGGAGAGAGGCAAAACATGTTTTCCTTAAAACTTCTCCTTCAAAGATTGGCATTCTGGGATCTTCTTACGTTCTTATCACATTAATTATAAAGAGGCTAAAATGCTGTACTGGCTTGAAGGTGTACTTTGGTGATTTAGTATTACACTTTCACTGAATTAGGGGGCTCAATAGAGACAGATTAAAAAAATAATGTTCAAAATCAGAGCAAAGAAAAGCTGAGTTATTCTGATTTTGAGTCTAGACTGTATATAAACCTCTATAAAGACCCGGACCTATATTCCCCATAATGCAAAAACTTGGATTAATTTCTTTTACCCTTTCTACTTGGCAAATCCCAATGTCTTTCAAACTCCAGGGTTTTATTGAATACATGTGTAGTCTCCAAAGCCAGAGCAGAGATAACACTGGAGATATCACTGTGACTTATTTAGGATTAG
Organism: Acanthurus leucopareius; assembly: GCA_029814765.1. Taxonomy (NCBI): domain Eukaryota; kingdom Metazoa; phylum Chordata; class Actinopteri; order Acanthuriformes; family Acanthuridae; genus Acanthurus; species Acanthurus leucopareius. The sequence goes on along the minus strand of JAQMCX010000021.1, from coordinate 11,690,847 downwards.
TGTCTTGGACTCAGTTATACAAACATTTTCACAGGTTGCACTCGGTGAGTAAACTAACTTGTATGAGTGTATTTGCAGACGAACGTGCCACAGTGAGAATATGCAAACCTGCACTGTAAGCTCTACAGTGTGCTGAAGCCTATCAGGAACAGACATAATCTACCCAATCAGTGCCCAGTTTTTGATCTCCCTCCCACCATCCAGCCCCCTCCCCCTCCTCCTCCTCCTCCTCCTCCTGTTCAGGCTGACCCCTTGGGCCGTCAAAGGGGCACTGCAGCGGAACGCTCAAGACGCTTGGCTGTGACCTGAGGTCAGAGAAGTGCCACCAGACATGTCACGCTTTATCCCTGATCGCTGGCCACGTGTGACTCTGGCAGAGAGGTATGCTTCTTAAGGAGTGACACTGCATAGCAATCAGCTTTGAGTCTCTCAAAATATATAATCACATTTGGCTCAGAATACGGCCCCGTAAAGGCCTGAGCTGAGATAGTCAAAGCGCGACTGGAGTGCTACTTTCAGCCATCTATTTTTGTCATGGAAAACATTTACAATCAGGTGAATGAAGGAAAACTCTCTCCTGATCTCCTCAAGTAAAAAAAAACAAACAAAACACCTAACAATAATGAGTTTTATTTCAAAAAAGAAAAAAACAAGAAACTTACATGAAGCTATTTAACATTAAGAAATAATGAACATGCCGATAAAACAAGGGCACTCGAGCAATTCTTATGTAACCTCAGGCAACAAACATGGTTTCATGGTGAGTGTGGAGAGAAAGCCAGCTGCAGAGCCCCATCCTCTCTTTGCCTTTGACTCCATTTATCTCAAAGACCTCTGTAAATAACAGCAAGCATAATGACAGGCGCTCTAAAACACCTGACAGGACCCTTCACCTCCTGGCCTCTCACCGAGCAAAACTTATATAAAGGCCGAAGGAAAAGCAGGACGTTTTCCACACAGGCTGTTCTAGTATCCCTCAAATTTGTCGCTGACAAAGAAGATAATTACCTGCAGTAAAAGATGTTTTGGTTTCGGCCCCCGTTTACGATATCCCATCAGTTGCTCCTGCCTCTCTCTGTGAAAAAAAAAAAAAAAAGATAATTACATTTTCTCGCAACATTTTCCGCCATCCATATACAACATCTCTTTTGATTGACAGTGTTTCACCTTTCTGCACTGAAAACCTAATTATACCACATGGAAAATTACAGGTTTGACATTTGGAGAATTTGTTCTTTTTATTCTACCTATTCAAGGTCAAAAGTGGAATTTTGATTTGGAGGACTAATGAATGCCCACGTGTGACCCTGCTGCAAAGCATTATGGTCCTTATTTGCATAGCTCTCCATGGTAATCGGCCCATTCCATATTCTCATTATCCTGTAGAAATTCAATTAAAGCTACAGCAGGGAGAGGCTCTCCTTGTCTTTCAAACATCCTCCCTCCTTCAGCACACCCTCTCTCTCCTTACATTCAACCTCTAATTAGGATCATGAGGTAGGGATGATACGGGATAAAAAACAACATTGTGGAGTACTTCTGGGATGCATGCTGCTGTTTAAAAACACGCATGCTGCCGTGACTTGTGCAACACAACGCCTACACTCTAAAAATGCAGGGTGATAAATACGAAACATGTAACAAACATCTCGTGGAGAAGTTTTTTTATTGAGGCGGGAGAGAGCAGAATGTGTTATTGTACTCCAAGTTGTACTGACTAGACTAAGCACTGGTCGGTCTGTGAAATATTGCTCCCTGATATAAACCTTGACTCATCATTGGCTCATAAATAACCAGCGGTGGGTGAAGGCCGACTGCACACATGCAGGCATCACCGGGCATGCGTCGAAACCCAGCCTATTGTTGGCCTCTCGCTGCAGATGTTCAAACTATCAGAGCTGCCAGAAAATTGCCACAATAAACACAGTTTACATTTTAATGCTATAATGTGTGCGATTTCGAACGGCATCCAACGGGGTGACCCCTATTCACAGAAGATTTGGCAATTACAGCCTCCCTTGTCGGATCCCCTCCCCCATCCTCTGGGAGCAGAGAGGAATCCACACACACAGCTCAAAGGCAGCACTCCATGACCATCAGCACAGAGCCAGGCACACACACACACACACACACACACACACAGAGCCAGGCGAGGAGGCGGGCAGGCTGTGGGGGAATATGAGAGCAGTACACTGGAAACGTTGGAGAGCACTGCGTGTCAATTAGCCTTTTCAGAAATGCGAATTCCTTTCCCCAGCCATCATGTCTTTTCCCAGTCCCACGAGCGGCCCGGTGGCCTACAGAGAAAGTGTATCTCAAAGGCCTCATGGGTTTCAGCAACCCAGACAAGATGTGGTTGTGCACGCGCCGTGGGGGCCAAAATGACAGCAGCATTTGTATTCATTAGCATCTCGACCTCTGAGATTGACATTTATGCATCCCTGATTATTTTGCAGGCCTCTTAAGACTTTTCCTGCTCCAATATTGAACTGATGGGATAAATTTTCACACTCACAGTTCCCAAAAATATTGAGTTGAAAAAAAAAACAGCCATGGTTGCATGTGATGTGTCAAGGCCAGTGCTGTTAAACATTGTTGTTCTGGTGGAAACACAACATGAAATCACCCTGTAAAATTAAGAGCAGCTCAGCTCTGTTTCTGTGTTTCTGGTAGTGATGAGAATCCCATCCTCACATGAAACAACAACACACTGCAGTCCCATTCAGCACCTGTTCTGCTAAGACTTCACAGTTGCATAGCAAATTAAATAATAAAAAATATGATTAGAAGCAAATATTTGTTATTTGATCCTCATGGGAAGCACTGGGGTTTTTTTTTCCATTTTCAGTGGTCCACCATGCTCCTCCTGGCACAAAAAAGGGGCAGCTTGAGTTCTCTTTGTAAAAATTGGGTCATGGCATGCGTTGAGGCCTCTGAATCCTGACGCAAAATCACGCAATAAGATGACCATTCGTAACAATTCACGTCTTGTAAAATAAGTCCACGCATATTTCCGCGTGTCCTATCAATTCCCTTTTGCATGATTTAGAAATTCTCACTACCACATCTCCACAGCCTTTTTTCCCCCATGAGACCGTCATGTGGGGAGGGGAGGGAGGTGGATCAGTGATAGAGTTACTGGAGCGCCCCTCCTCCCATGCCCATATATGGTCATGGCTGAACTGGAGGCTGCGCGGCCTCGTCCGAAGTCCACATCTCTCTCACCTGTGTTGAAACGCGACGAGGAGACGCGGGTCAAGGATGTTTTCCTCTGGCTCCCATGTGTTGTACCTGCGGAGGAGGGCAAACAACTGTCAGAAGAGCCATCACGAGCTGACTTCCTTTTTTCAACTGACACACAGGCCTCAGCCTCTGTCCTCCTCAAACATACACAAACATGCACACACTTAACACCATTCCCATATCTTCACCACAACCGTGCAGGCAGTCGGTGCAGAGTGGACAGGTGAGGCAGGCCTCCAGTATGATGTCAAAACACGTGAATCTGTGGAATTTTTTGTTTCTTACTCCAATGTACAGAGCATGGATAAAAACAAACAGTCACATTCCCGCTCTGCGAGGACATGCGACTGCGGTGCAAAATATGTCAAACACAAATTCTCTCCAGTCGGTCTTCCAGTACCAACATACAGTCGGCCATTTTAGCACCACTGTCTCGTAAATTCGCTGGCAGAGCAGAAATAATTAAAACGGGATTACATGGCAGTGCCTACCCCCTTCCCTCGCATAAATTAGTGAAGGCATCCGCGGATACACTGAAACACATACCGACCGCGCTCTCCCAGTGTACACACACACACACACACACACAGACACACACATATACACACACGCTGAGCGCGCACGCCCTTGATAAATGGCATTTTTAAATCAAGTCACACTTGAATTTCTTGCAATGTAATGCGTCATTTCAGTGCACTTGCAAATGACTGAAACCGTTGCATTAACACTTACTTGGGAGACCAACCTCGCCACTTGACCAGGTACTCTATCTTGCCCTGTGATGGTGGAGAAGAAGCAGAGAAAATTGGTTGAAGCTAATGTCAAACGCTCAAGTATTAACGTTTCGGAGCCGTTTTTTTTTTTTTTTTGCATATATGCTACCTCTCTGTTACCTTGCGGATGCGTTTCTTTTCGATGCCCTCCACCGCAAAGACATGCTCTCCGGCGGCAGGGAGCTCCATTCTCGCCTGAATCCGATGGCAAGGGACGGGGAAGTAGGTGAAATGTTGGCTCCGCACTGTCGATGTGCCTTCCGCGCGGTGCTCACTGTGCGCGCTTGGTAGTTTTCCAGTTGTATCCAAATCCAACTGTATTCCCTCCACCTCTCCTCGCTCGCTCTCTCGCTCTCTCTCCCTCCCTCCTTTGCACACTCTACAATCCTGGCTATGAGCATACGGATATCACAGTGGTGCGGTTACGAGCAGCTCCTTTCGTGCACTAGCTACAGCTACGGTGACGTCAGGACGGGAGGGGGTGGAGACCTTGCACAGAGGTTGTGGTTTATCCTGGACTGCAGGAGGGATGTCTGGAAATTCAAATCTACCACTACGTTAATGTCAAAGTGCGTATGCATGAAATCCACTTGTGCAGGTTTATTGCTTCTTTCGATGACGACCTTGGTGGCAACTCCTCCTCCAACAGTTCGTGTACTTATTTGTGAGGAAAAAAACATACTTTCATTGGTTGGTTTAAGTCAAATCACACGTGGATGTTAAATATTAGATGTATTCACAATATATGTTTATATTGTTGTTAAAATTAACGTATAATTAAGATCATTCGTTAAATCTGCACCAGGCATTGTGAAAAACTGCACCTGAGGGAAATGAAAATGGTTTTGCCTGCGCACAACAACTGTCCTCAAACCCACGTCCACATCTGTCGTCAACAGTTTAACCAGGACACTTGTGTAACAGTGCACCAACAAAGAAAAGCTCTCTGGGCTTGAAAAGTGACAGTCGTGCATCACCAAAGCTTATTTATCACTTTTAACCAAGGCGTTGATGAAATACAAGTTCCCATTTTATTTCCGATTCTCCTTAAAGCAGCACAGTCGTAGATGTGCAGACGAAGGCTTCCAGTTCGATCTGCCAAGTGCGCCGCGCAAATATAGGTCACCCGCACTCTGATCGTCAAACCGGTGCCATGTCCTCTGGGCTCAACTGCCATTAATTTGACACAGAGCAGAGTGTAGCTGTGCAGCCTGCAGTCTACCTGTGGCAACTTTCTAATGGTGAACTTTTCTTTTACTTTTTTTTCTTACTGTCAGAGCACTCAACTTGTTTTCCCCCTAAACCCTACAGCTTGTTAACTGGTTGTAATATTAGTTGTCTATCTGCATCTTGACAATTTAAATCCAAAAGCATAAACCACATCACGAGTGAGTATGTACTCCCTGCTGTAAATGTCATCCGTATTAGGTTACTTGGATTTATGGGGGACTTAATTAGAAACATGAGAGAAACTGCGCCTCCGAGCATCAAATACATGCTTCTGTGCGTAACTTGCGATTTGTACGCACGATAGCCATCAAAAGGACGCAATTCGTTAGGATATCTCACACCGGTGTCGTCAAAAAATGGACTACACACGCTAAAACCCGATGCTTTTACTTGCTCTAAAAATAATTCAGCACCATAAGGGTTAAAGTGAAGCCTCTGAGCAGAGCGGCAGCGGCCAGCCTATTAAATACAGGCACGATATATCTCTGCCCTGCCATATAAGGCAATGGACAAAAAGCGCCGAAATACCGCATTTTTCACTCATTCATTCCCGAGTTTTTGTCTTGAATTGGGTACAGGAGGGGGTTAAGGCTGTGTTGGTCGCAAACATGCTCGATTAAAACTCCCAATTTTCGCCTTATTTCAGTTTTTTTCCTGTGCCCTTCAGCCGCGACCAGGGAGCGCATACGCCCTGCTTCCCTAGCAACAGCATGAAAGAAGAGAGAGAGGGAGAGAGACGGAGAGAAACATGAAGAGAGAGAGAGAGGGAGAATTTAACTTTGTGACAAACAAACGAGCCCTTGATGAAAAATGGCACCGATGAGGTGTCGTTTCCTTAAACATTATTTTTTCCCTTGAGTAGATCTTATCGAATCAAATGCGTATTCACAATCAAACAGGTCTGAGAGCTTTAGAGAGCCCAAAAAAAAAATGAAGTCGGAGGTGTTTACTGACAACTCTGTTTACTCAGCAGGTACCCAAAATACAAATTATGTATCATTTTGTGTTTGTACTGACGGGAATGACGCCTGGAGTCTGCGTCAAGACAGAGATCATCATTTAGAAAATCCTCTGACTCAGACTGTCGGCGTGGTCTGATCACAGCTTGATATGTAACAAACTTAAATATATTTGGAAATACTTTTAAAAAATCAAATGACTCTGTAAGAATGGGCTTCGATCAAATGATAGCGAAACAGCGTCACAAAGACGTAGAATGATGGGGATTTTCCTAATGTACAACCATCAAGTGTAAAAGGTTTGGGGACTTAGAAAGCATTCGTTCGCTCTTTTAAAATGTTCTTTGAGAATCACGCAACCAGAAGCACTTTATTAATCATCTAAAGCCACATTTAGATTAAATAATTTAAGTACTGCGATCTTATCTCCTTCTTTCTAAATGTGTGATAATTACAGTGTCGTTGATCGCACGTCTGTGCGCCCTCTCAGGAATGCGCTCAGGTGAGTTAATGCTCCCATTTTGCACTTGTCCGCCTCCGACTTTTTACATTTAAGATACTAATAAAAGTCGCTGACTGCTCATCTACCGATGGTTTCCCGAAAGGTTAGATTACCGACACACAGAAATGCGAACTCTCAGGAATAAAAAAAAAAAAGGAAACACAACAAATGATCAGTTTTTAAAAGATCGCTGATCAAAACCGCCTTCAGCATCAGGTGTGAAAACTGCGCATTTAACAACACAGAGGGGCTTCTATTTTGTATTTTTCCGCAATTTTACAAAGTTATTTGCGGTGTGAAAATCCCTTTAAATGAGCAACAAACTCGGACTGCTTTGGAAAAAAAACTTGTTCATTTATCTTTCAGAAGTGTCATTGTCTTCTGCTTCTTTCATTCTGGAGTTAAAATTGTAGACATTTTTTGAAATGTGCCATGAGTGTTTTTTTTTTACCAAAACCTTTCAACGTTTATTTTGTCCTTGCTGCAACCCCGCCAAGGTCAAATAAGCTGTTATCTAAAACATGAGGATAAACTCAGGGTCAGCCAGTCTGTTTTTTATCTCCTGCTGACGGGACTCTTTTCAAACAACCTATGGCGTCATTTTGTTTCAACAACAAGGCTGTGCTCTTACGCGTCAGTGCTTTAAATAATCACACACTGGAAAAAGGGAAAATGTATTTATCAGATGGACTGAGAGCAGAAAATAAAGTAAATTCATCATTACGATTTTTTTGTTTTTCTGTGAGGGTGAGGGAGGCTGTGTGGTAGACTTGAGTGTGATTTGCACACAGTAAAGGAGAGGAGACAGGATGATTGTGAGTGCATGCAGGAATGTTTGTGGAGTATATTTATGTGGGTGTGAATGTAGGAGGACCAAGGTCGGGTTAAGTCCTGATCTCTGGACCGGTCTCAGCAGGAAAAGCACAGAGAGCTCAGCCTTGTGACCTTTTTTTTTTCATTGCAACACCAATTTCTTCCCCGATTCTCCCCTCTTTATGTCTTTCACAGACACTCCGCGTGCACACAGCTGGTTCACACTGGAGAAAGGATCCACAAAATGGTGGCTCGGAGGGGAGAAAAAGCCAGGAGGCCTCTCTTCTCCTTGGCACCCGCCACCCACGGTGCCCGCCAGGAGTGCCAACTGAGGGAATGGAGAGATGTGGGGAGAAAGGAGGAGGGACGCTTGGAAAAGTGTGACTGATGCAGAGGGCGATTGAAATGAAAAAAAAAAAGGTGTGGTGGAGCAAAAGGAGAATGGGGGGGGAGGGGGACAAAAAAAGGAAACAGGAGAGAGAGAGAGAGAGAGAGAGAGAGAGAGAGAGGGAGGACAGATTTCTGCGTCGAGCATCCGATTCTTTCCTCCACAGAGACCAAGAGGAAGAGAGTTGATTGGTTTAAGGGACATAATGCAAGGACATGGTGGAGGGTGGTGGTGGTGGGTGGGTGTTACAAAAATGTTAAGAGGGCCCTACAGCCATTCTCACGGCACTCAGCGGGCGGTCATTAAGCTCCACTATCAAACAGGCTGATGTAGCTTGGACCTACACATGAAACACGCACACAAATGGAAAAAGGAGACACGAGAATGAAGGTTCACACACTGAAGCTGAAAACGGCGGATTGGAAACTCATTGAATTACTCAAATGGAAGCTCTTTAATTAGCCACTGTAAATATGCTGTATGATGACAACATGCAGATCCATTCAGGCTAATTATGCTGTAACAATAGCGATCCCTTTCCAGTGCCTGCAGAAGGGGTTCTGCTTCAGGTGCTAACACAGAAATCTCCCGTTTCCTTTGTCTGCCCCTGACATATGTTTAATTATGATAATTGTAACAAATGAAAGCTATTAGGAAGCCATTCATCTTGGCGCTGCAGATTTTAATGCACTATGAAGATGGGGGTGAGGAGGTGCGTGTGTGTGTGTTATGTGCTATATGTCTTATGTTCCTGCTGACTCTGTATATTCAGTGTTTTGAGCAGTTGAAAGTCTGAGTGTGTGCTCTCAGACTGCTCCACAATGGTTAAAGCATGTCACTTGTTATACCCACACAGAAAGAGAACACAGTTGTTACTGGCTGCACACACAAGTGTGTCCTCCTTACCCTTGTTTAACCTCTCTGGCCTATTTTTCTGCACATTTTCAATCTTTTTTCAGAATCCCTGCCCTGAAACCACTGCAGGTTTTCTCTCCACCATGACATTTTGGTGGTTCACGAGGTGGGTTTACACTGCTCTCTGTCACTGCACCCAACATCCATGAACACACTTTGTTGCTTGTATGCTGATATGCATGGAGCTTCAATCTGCATGTTAAATATGTTTTTAAAAAGTACATTAATAAAAATTTGTATGTTTCATAAAAAAAAGATATATCTCAAAAGGCCATTTTAATGTATCTTTTCTAAAGCTAAATGAAAATTTTGTCACATTTTATGACAATATTGTCACCAGTCACTGCCCCTTTACCTGCCAGCCAATCACATAGCTCCTACCTCTCTCTTCTGCTCAAGCATTTGCAATGGCCACCAAATTGAGCCAGTTAGCTCTTGTTGGCTAGAGCCGCAACAATGCTAAAAATCATCTGAAGTAACCACAATGGTAAAAGCATTTGCATGCCCCAAAAAATATTTTTGTGAAAGATTATTTATATAAAAGTCTTATAAATAGGTAATTTTAGTCCTGATCTCATTTTATATTGTACAATATTGTAGAGTGAAATAAACAAGGAGAAACATTGATTCCTGCTTTTGTGTATTTACACCAGCTGTTATGTGTTAGTCGATTCCTAATTATGGTATTAGCTGGCATTGTTGTTGCTTTGGCTAAAGGGAGCTGGTTGGTTAAGTTTGGTAGCAGCTGTTTAGTTGTCTAGGAGCTAGCTACTATGTGATTGGTTGAAAGAGAAAGGGTGGTGACTAAGGGGAACACTTGACACACAGGGGAAGTTAAGTTATGAAACGGAAAGTGATTTGAAATAAAATTATCACAAGGGGACATTTCAAAGTGAAATGAAAAACTGACTTTTAAAAAGGGACATTTTAGAGGATACTAATTTGAAAAGAAAGAATAATGGAATCCCATTTTGTAATAATAAATTAATTTAGATGGCTCCTTGATTTTTTACTTATTGGTTATTAATCATTTGTTTCTGTCACACAATTTACTAATATTACATTAGACTAGACTAATAGTACTAACCCCTAACCTCTTGCCAAAGGTTACATGTTATTGTTTCTTATGTTTGTTTGATTAAGTTAATATTAAGAAATGGACTTTTTCCAGTGTTTACCAGTATAATTTACTTAAAGATTTATTACTAATAAGTGATTATGTAACGTCTTTAACATCAAAATGCAGAAGAATTTTTGAATAGGACCTCAACTATTGCTGCAAACAAGTGAATTTCTGTTTTTGTTATTTTTGATTCCGGCAAGGAACAGGATATTGCTCCACATCTGCATCAGTAAAACATTTTTTTTTCTTTTGTCAGCTGATCTCCCCCTTTGCTGTAAAAATACATGTAACCAATTTCCACCAATTTCTAGATAAAGCTGGTTCTTCCAGATGATGAGCAAATGCAGTAAACTCCAAAAAGTGTTTTTGTAGAGATGATTTTTTTCTGAGTTGATTTTAGGTTTAGAATCATAATTTGTCTACATAATGTGTCACACAACAGGTAACATAACAAAACTGACAATACTGACAAAGATTCAAGGAGCTGTGAGACAAGGGTATGCTTACAATCCTGTTAATGATATGGCATTTTGTTTATAGTGATTCTGCCTGTTCATGTTTAAGTTTTCAATGTGCCAGATTTAATTAAATGGCCGTTTCTCTCTCTCAGTTTAGCCATGAAAGGCTACAAAATGCCCCTGGAGGCCAAAGACCTTTGGTCTCTGAACCAACGGGACTGCTCCAAGGTGATGGTGCCCAAACTCCTCAGAGAGTGGGAGAAAGAGCAGTCCAAAGCAAAGAGGTATGTTTGCAAAGGAAAGGAAGGAGGAATAAACAGATTGGGTATATATTATTATTTTCTTAACATACAGCACAAGCTTAATGTTTCTCAGTACAAGTGTTTAACTTGTAGATTAAATTACTATTTTTACTTTGTGTTACAGTGCAAGAGAACAATTCATTACATTTTATACAAAAAGGTAGCACCTTACTGATATACTGTAAATCATGTTCAAGCAGGAAATTGGAGAACTGCAGTGACCTGGTCACATCAAAATGCACAGCTGGTCAATTATCAGATTTTCCAGCTTCCATATTTGTGAACAAAGGCTGTCTTATCGCAAGTGTATTACTAGCATATAATGCTGCAGTTACAAAAGCTTTTTACTTTGATTTATTTTTCCTGGATGGAGCATCTGAACAGATGCAGTGCTCTAGGAGACCAGGCCCTGTATTAAATCATCTTATGATGAGATGATTTAGGCATTTATATTTAGTTGCTATTATGTTATAAAAACATATTTGTACTTATTTAGTAAGTTAATTAACTTGGATGCCATTAAAAGTAATGATGTTTTCCTTCATCTCTCTGCATGCCTGCCACAGCTTGTTAGTTCCCAATTAAGATACACTATATAACTCAATAAAAGAGCCACAAATGTAAAGTCATTTTGTTTCACAAAGGATCAGTAATTTCATAAACAGCTGGTCATTGTGGATTTAAGCAAAAGCTACTCAAAGAGGATGAAATAGTGGTGACTCCTTTTAGCCTTAGAGTAATACACATTTGATACTAAGTGAATATTCCTGAGTGCAGGATGGTGTTTGCTGAACTGAGTCTAAAAAAAATTAGAGAGGCGTATATTCTAGGTATTAAAGAATCATATTAAATATTACATAATGCGTTTTTGAGTAGTTTATTTGAAAATAATTGAGCCTAATGGCACGGAGGAACAAGTGAACAGGCTTTGGATACAACCCGTCTATATTTATACAGTTTAATCAATTCATTGTTTGCAAGAGATCCAGTTTCATCAGCAGAATTTTCGCAAACCAGATTTCTCCTTCAAACTATGTTAAGACATCTAGCTGGAGAGAGCTGGTTCTACTCAAGTTATATGTGAATGTAAGCTGTTTCTAATTCCTCAAGAGAAAGATTTATCTTGATTGACCTACATCTGAATTATGTATTATATATATATATATTTTTTTTTTTGGCTTTTGCTTTAAAAAAACCCAAGTCGTAATCTTGACAAAGCACATGGGGCACAGCTACCCTGCCTTCTACTTTCTTGTCAAAGCAAAGAGAAGAGAGGATGTTGTCTTACAGGGCAGGGCTCGTTTTATGTGTTTGTGTTTGTCTGTATGTGTGTGTAGACCTAAGTCTTTTCTTGCCAAAGTAAAAACCACAAGTGCGCTTACATCAGAAAAGATATAGGAAATGCATTGGTTAGCTTTCTGCTGTAGCCTTGGTACTCTGATTTGTTCTGTATGTTTGTGGAGTAATTTTAAGTTTTTCTGTCAGAGCTTTAAAAAAAAATCCATCTCCCTCTGCTCTGTATGATGTGCAGCTGAGAGAATTTTTTTCCACATGTCTGCAATAATGCGCTCAGCTATGAACTGTAGGAATGAGTGTGGTTGCTTTGTCGCTGAGACCAGGACTTCAGCTCCACATTGTGTCACTCAAGTGAAAAGGAAGTTTCATGCACAGACGCACTCAGCAAGCCTGGTGAACTCTGACCTGCAAGCCGCTTCCTCTCTCTGTGCCGCAGTTTCATTGTACATTCTTACAGAGATCAACTTGTAAAGTGATATGGGAAAGCTTGTTGAGGCGTTTTCACTCATGGTCTGTAAACCTGTTTGGTACTAAGCTGAACGTTAGCATAGTTGTCTGTTTGAACTGTACTTTCCCATTAGTTCATTGCTGGAATCTGACGCCCTAATTTTGAGCTGGTTTTAGAGTAGATTTTGTACAGTTTGCAAACATTCAATTTGATTCAACTTTGAGTATTTCTCTGATTATGTCTGACTTGTAAAGAACCTTCTTAACTAATGAACAATTAAATAAGTGCGGCCTCTCAGGTTTAACAAAACAAGAGACACACTGCAAAATTTAATGTCACCACAGTTGTTTGTATTTCTATGTGCTACTGCAATGATCTGCATTTTGCCAAAGTGATTCTGAGAAAATGTAAAATGTTTTTTATGAGAAAAAATGATGATAATTTAAAAAAAGGAAACAATTTCTAGTTGCAGTCCTAGTCTAACTCATCCACAACCTAAGCCAGTTTATTACTTAAGCCGCTTTCTGACAATATTACTGTCAAGCCAAGACACAGTTTTAACAACATCTCATAAGGTTGATTCGCTGTTGATACTCAGCTATCCCTCTGCTCTAAATCAAATCAGTTCTATTGGTGAGTTATAATGCTGGCTGCAAATCTGCTATTAGAATTAGATGGTTGGAAATTCCTCTCTTAGAACCAGCCTTTGCTAATTTCAGGAAATTTTTTGTGGCCGAAACAGACATTAAAACATATGGCTAACTAAACTGTTGCCTATTCACACATCAAGCAGAAATGTTTAGCAAAATAACCATTTCCTTGTTAAGTTCAAGCATTCCAGCAGCCTGTTAAATATGAGTTTTTTGGTTTTTTTTTGTTTGTTTTTTTTAAATATATTTTTTTGGGGCGTTTCACCTTTAATGATAGAGAAAGCTGAAGAAGTGACAGGAAACGGGGAGAGAGAGAGGGGGGAGTGACCTGCAGCAAATGGTCGGAGTCGGAGTCGAACTCGCAACCGCTGCGTGGAGGGCTGAGCGCTCCGTACATGGGCAGGCTGCGCTCCCGACTGAGCTAAACAGCGGCCCAAATATGAGTTTTAATCTGTGTCGTTTTAGCTCTGGTTTGGTCTACACCAGGTCCTGCAAATATTTAGCTTTTTATCTGCTGTCCACAGACTATTTGCTCTCTCTGTATGTCTGCTGTTTTGTGCTGAGCAGATAACACTCTAATTTCAGCTCTTGCACTGAGAACAGCTGTCTGTGAGAAGCAAAGCTGATGAGAACAGTGAGACTAACATAAAAGGAGCAACCAGCAAAACAAGATCACTAGAACCTACAGAAACTTAAACTTTCTGTAGTTTGTGCATTTATCACTATGAGTTACCCTTTATACACACAGCCATTTCGGCCATTGTTTACAAAAGAATCTTGATTTAAATTGTTATAAATTGTTTTTTGAGAGTTGGTGCAAAACTCAACTCAGCTACAACTTACCCTTAGCCCATTTAAAATCAGCCTATTAGGGTTTTTTGCATTAATATATGAAATTTTCCAACTAAGAAATATTTTAAAAGTATGATCTGTTGTTTTGCTTACTTACTGTTACAGTTCTCTATTACTAATGTATGATGACAGTATTCTATTACAGTTCTCAGTTGCATCACTGTTATTCTCTCTGTCTCTCTCCTATTTCAAACAACCTCCTAAATTTCAAATTCTGCAGTGAGCAGAATCTGTCCAGCCAGGCTGCATACTCCAAGCCCCCGCCATCGACTACCAACCACGTCAGCGGAGGAGGAGGGGAAAGCAGTCCAGAGGAAGTGGAAGTGTTGCTGGCCAATCAGAAAGCTGCTCCTTGTCAGCCATCCTTCTTACGTGCCCTCCTCAAAGCCTTCGGGCCCTACTTTCTGATTGGCTCGGCTTACAAGCTCCTGCAGGATATCATCACCTTTATTAACCCTCAGCTGCTCAGGTAAACATCTTTGCCTCGCCATGTTTTCAAATTTACCAACACAAACAGACTACCATTGTTTCAGTGTTTCTAAATACTATTTTCAGAGCATCTTTGCATGTTGTATTTAAGTTTTTGCATGCTGGTTTGTTTCATCTACATATGACAGCTATCTTTATCTAAAAAACATATTGTCCTAGCTCAGGATGCAAAGTCATAATGTAAATACAGAATGCTTCCTTTGAGCTACTAATAAAGAGTTGTTGTATTGTGTCTTTGTGTACACATAAGGTTTCAAAGACAGCTCACCACAATTTTTGTTTTGTTGCCTTCATGTGGTTGGATAAGGCTAATTAACACTGATATCTGCTTTGTCACTGGTGCCACAGGAACAACTGTCAAAGTTAGTCAAATTTTCCACTCTCTCACTCTCATGGACCTGCAGAGCCATAGAGCTCCTGCAATTTTTTTTTTTTTTAATGTTTTGGATATCTCTCGAGGCCTGACAGTTGGTATGCGGCTGTGTTGACATGAACCAACTGGGGCCCAGGACTGGCAATACAACTTTGTAGCTGTAATTTAAGTTACCTTTAAGCTGCCTTTAATTCTTATGATCATCCAAGCACAAAGCATTCACTCAGGAGCTTGACATTGCCTTGCAACTTCATTGTATCTACTTAGGCTAAACTACAGTGGCTGGCTAAACTGGCTCAATTAGGAAAGTTGAATGTCATGACCTGCTCAATTTTCCAACTCTCATTCTTGAAATCTAATTCAACAAATCTTACAGGTAGTAACTTGTTATGTCATAACGCCTTTCCTTTCTTTTTTACTGTATGGCCAGACTAAACTTGAACTACTTGGCACCCTTCATTTCTGATTATCCTTTAGCTTAAGTTGTGAACAGTGCACTGGTGAACTGAACTGGTGCTTTATTTTGGCAAGCCTTAGTCAAGATTCCAAGCAAGCTGAGCTGTTTATTAAACTAACTGTTATGTTTGATTTTAAAAAGAATAAGCATGTTTCAAACAAGTCACAGATTGGATTGTCTCCCTGTTTACACCTGCCATTAACATGTGCCACAAATGATCAGATCTCAAATGAAAATCTTAAACCTGCAAATTCCCCCATGCAATGCTGCTTCAAGTCTGGGCTCCTTCCTACCCCTAGTGGGAGTACAAAAACTTTGTTAAAATGACAGTCAACAAAGTCGGGGCAAATCACCTTCTAAAATGCCCTGCTTTTAAAACACTCACAGAGGTATATGAAGCTTTGTGAGGGAATGAAACCAGATGCAAAATCAGATAGCTGTGTCAAATGAGTCAAGGCTTTAGTTTCTCTGTTCACACCTAGCATTTGAAAGCAACCTCACATGCATCTTGCTTGACCCCCAGTGATCGGATCTCACTTTCTGTATGCAAACAAACATGAAGATCATTTCCATTTGCAAAAAAACAAATGTCTTCTTGTTGCAGCAATGCACTTATCATGTCTAGTTTATAAGAAGTTGAAAGAAGTAAGAAAAGAGCGTAGCAATCAATTGGCCCAAATGGAAATAAGACAGTGTGTGTACTCCATTCATGAGAATCCAATTTGCATTTATGTGGCTTCTCCCCCTTTTTCCACTCTTTCATATCCTGCCAATGGAGTGTCCATCTCAACTTTTTGTCTTAGCAATTGAATCTAAATTCATTCTCATGCGTCTTTTGCACATTTACATCTACACTTAGAGTTGTGCACCTGTGCTATTGTCAGGTGTAACAGGGCCTAAGGTCTTTCAGGAAATATCAACGGAGGCGTCATGACCTTCTCACAGCACCAATACGAGAAATTCCAATTTATTTGCTTGGACTAGTAGTGTTGCCTAGTAAATACTAGACCTCAAAGCAGCATGAGGGATTAGCAGTCTCTGATTGCAAAGAGACCAGATTTTGTAAGAAGTAGTAATATTTTAGAACTTAACTAAAAATTTGTATGGAGGTCATCACATAACACTGACAATGGTGTCATTTAGGAATGTACCTATTTTTCCTGTGTGAAACCTAATGGCAGTGTTCATTGGTTGATGCCAGATTATTGTTGACTGTAAAACAGGTATACAAATTAAGCTGATGAGATGGAGGAACTTCTCAATATCAAAGGCTAGTGCTGTATTAGATATGTAATTAACCACTGAACACACTTGAAACTTTTCGTTAACTAAATAACAACGAACTCTCTTGTCCATGGTGCTGAAACTGTGAACACAGTGAAAATGCCCAAATATCTACATGCTCCAACCTGTGGTTTTTGTGTTTTTGCTAAATCATGCTAATATTTTCTCTATTAAGGCAATGTGTGCACATTTAGAGAACATCTTATAGAAATTCAGAAATGGGAAAATTCATGAGAATTAAGCTATGTGTCAATTTTTAAAACAGCAGTTTTCAGGTTTGTACAGCGTTGTGTGTTCAATCTAAAGTAATTTTTCCTCTTGTCACTTTTATAGGATGCTGATCTCGTTCATAAAAAACAAGGGTGCTCCTGATTGGTGGGGTTACTCTCTGGCCTTCCTCATGTTCTTCATAGCCCTCCTACAGACTCTGATCCTTCACCAGCACTTTCAGTACTGTTTTGTCACTGGCATGAATGTACGCACAGCTGTCGTAGGAGCTATCTATAGGAAGGTATGCTCAAATTATCATATCTTAGTTTTGGCGGTGTTACCATGCACATTCATGTGTGCAGTTACTCAAAAAGAGACCTCATAGAACACATTTTCAAACTAAGGAAATAACAGTGTGTATCTCAGACACAAATTTGTTGTAGTGTTTTTTAAGGTTTTTTTAAAACACCTTCCATTATTGTTTTGCAGTCTCTTGTGATAACTAATGCTGCAAAGCGCTCTTCCACGGTGGGAGAGGTTGTCAACCTGATGTCTGTGGATGCACAGAGGTTCATGGATCTTACCACCTTCCTCAACATGTTGTGGTCTGCTCCTCTTCAGATTATTTTGGCACTGTATTTCCTCTGGCAGGTACGTGCAGAGATTAAATAGTTATGACAGGAAATTTCTCTGCACTTTGTATAATGTATTTATGTATTTATTTTTAAATTATATTGGCATTGATTTAACGTAAATCTAAATTTGTTACAGAACCTCGGTCCATCTGTGCTTGCTGGAGTTGCTGTCATGGTTATGCTAATCCCTTTTAATGCTGTCATCGCCATGAAGACCCGAGCCTACCAGGTGTGAGAGTAAAACTCTTCCTTTCTGATGAATGCATAAAAATAGAATTCAGTTCATTGCATTAATCAGTTTGTATATCTTATAAATTAGTATTTAAATACAAGGTTTGGCTTGTCCTGGTCATTTTACTTGTTCATACTGGCAATAAAGAAATTGCTGCACAATGTGATTTCAATGCAAGAACAAAGTGCACTGTACAGTTCTTCTAAAGTTATAAGAGGCTTCAAAAGCCTGAGTTAAAAAAAAAGTGGATGTCTTACAGAGCTATAAAATTTTTTATAAAATACTTTTTTTGGTGTTATTATCCACTTGCTAAACAATGTAACACTTGTGTGTTACATCTACAAATTCAAACGAAAGAGGGGAAAAGTGAATTTTATGATAAAAAAATCTGACTTGACATTCATTTTTGCACATAACATGTCTGTCTATCAGTTCCACTAAAAGCACCAAAAAGATATTGCCTGTATGAACACGAGAAGAGATTAAAGCAAGCAAAGCCTGCTTTACTTTGCCAGTGGACTGACTGACTGTTGTGTATTGATACACTTGAAAATACTGTAAATCTAACCCTTTAATATAATAATAATAGCAGGTTTTTCATACTAACCTCAGTCAAAGCCTGTCTGATCTACTGAATACAAACACTCTTAGTTTATTTTAAAAACTCTGAGTTGTATCATTTGATTTTGAGAACTTTTTAATGCACCTTTGCACTAAAAACTCCTTTGCAGCAAGTAGTGTGATCTAGACAAGTGTGAAATATGAAGTTTTACATGACTTTAAATTAGGGCTACACGATATGGCCTAAAACCAATATCTTGATATTTTTAGGCTATATTGCGATACACGATATATATCTGTGGAGATTCTCAGTTATCCAGGTCATGATTATCTTGAAGAGTCATTAAGAAAAGGCAACAGGACTCTGTTGTATACAAGAAGGTTATTCAGTTGAAGAACTGGGGTACTGAAGAAGCTTGTTGTGT
>JAQMCX010000021.1:11652115-11670239 GCA_029814765.1 Acanthurus leucopareius | reverse complement strand
TCTATAAAACCTTGCGGTACACCCCTTCCCAAACCCCCCCCACTTCCCAAATAATTTTCCCTCCTAAACCTTGGCGCTTTTTTTTTTTTTTTGCAAAAAAAAAAAAAAAAAGTTGACAATCAGTCCGAAACTGCCATCCGCAGCACAAAACAAACAAAGACTTTGCAGCTCAGTATTATCTCTCGTTTTCTAGCACATGCTCTTATTCCATCGTTTGTCGTTTTTGTTGCAGGCTGAAATAAACTCTACAGTCTCACCAACTCCGTTATTTACCATATGAATAAAACCATCCTACATTATAAAGAACTTTCCAGACGACAAACACCCTCATGGCTGTCTAATCACCTCTCATATCCCACACTGATGGCCTACGGCAACCCTGTCAGGACTCCTACAGGCAGAGCTGGCAAGTGTGCGCGTCACTCATCACCCTGCCACGTGCAGCAGACATCACACACTCAACACAGGAACTCGGCGTGTGTCTCAGGTACTGCAGCTTCACCACATCAGAGCTGAACAGGCCTCTTCCTGAATGCAGCAGCACAGAAGGCCCTTTGTCTGCTGCATGTCTTGAATTGTCCCCTTCTGTTGTTGTCACTGCGCCATGTGTGTCAGTCATGCATTACATGATGTGCTTACACCAACACAAATACGTCACTGCTGGACTGCTGACAACGATCTTAATGAGGGCCCATGTTGTTGGAAACTGGGGCTGTCACCATATGAGATTTTCAACACAAAAGAGTTCAAGGTAACGATATTATTGAAGATATCTGCGGAAAACTTTCAAAAATTATCAAATTTTATCAGTCAAATCCATCTTCAGCTTTATTAACTGTGTGTTTTGCCCTTTTTTTGGCTTGTTTGAAATCAAGCTGCAGTCAAAGTATGAGTACATGGAGGTGGAGAGCTTTCAGAGAGAGCAGTTAGACTTAATTAATTTTTCTTATAGTGGTGGGTGCCAACCAGCATTAAGATGCAAAAATGACAAAGCAAAAACAAAGAAATGGACACAATTTAGAGTATAGACAGTATGTGTATCATTAGCACGATACCATATTTTATGTTTCAGTATCATGATTCATACCTATCATCACCACACTATTTGCAACCATGGGCAATTTAAAAAACTTATTACAATGTTAAATAAAGGCATTTCAGTTCTACACAAATCCTGAAGTGTGACTTTAGTTAGAGTTTGCACTTAAAATTTTCATGGAGACCACATTCAACCCATGCAATGAGTCCTCCACAAGATTTATTAAGCACAGTTCACCTGAAATATCGAAAGAGCTCCTCTGTGATCACCAGAGAGTCCCGGCAGTGGTTCTCCTCTTTCATCTTCACTTCAATATATAGATTTAATGTGGAGAGAAGAGATTCTTACTCTT
Organism: Acanthurus leucopareius; assembly: GCA_029814765.1. Taxonomy (NCBI): domain Eukaryota; kingdom Metazoa; phylum Chordata; class Actinopteri; order Acanthuriformes; family Acanthuridae; genus Acanthurus; species Acanthurus leucopareius. The sequence continues at coordinate 11,668,848 of JAQMCX010000021.1, read as the reverse complement.
GAGTCTGAATGTTGGATCCTCACATGTAAGCTCACGCATGCACAAACTTCTGCACACGAGCACATTTATTTGCGGTGTGATGTGTCTGTCAGGTGAAAAACAGGCATGTTTTCTGTTCCAGCTGAAGGATTTAAAGGCCCTCTCTCTCAGGATTGATGGACTTCATGAACATGCAATTCCCCCACCAAAGTTCAAAACAGTTATTTTTCCATAAAATATTTCTCTCTGTATGCATTTGTATCTGTGTTCTTCCTGCTGGTTTGGTACAAATACCCCTGCACTGATCAGAATTGCGTAACATCTGAATCAGAATCTGACAGACTGTTATTCGGGCTGTTTGCTTTCAGTTGGTGTCCAGTGTCAGTTGAATGTGATTCAGCTGCACCCACACAGCCCTGATGAAGCAGATTTAATTGTGTCTAATGTTACAGAAATGTTTTCAGGGGGCTTTTTATGTTCCTTTGAGGGAAATCAGTTATTATGTTTGGGCTTGTTTAGCTAAAAATATACTTCTAAAACCAGTTGAACAAACTCAAACATGCATGTTTGCCTGACTAAAACATAGGCTTTTTGTCCCTTTGGTTATTAAAAGTTCATTTAGGAAATTCAAGCCTTACCTACCAACACCCTCTGAGCTCTGATGTGGTGATTTACAGGTCAAAAACACACTGACACTGGGATTAATTTGGTTAAAAAATGAATGTTTTTGTAGCCTGAACTCACAAGCCCATTCAAGCACTGAAAGAGCAACGAGTCGCTGTAATTGATCCTCCTCTACATACTGTCTCCACTGAGCCCTCCCCTGACAAAATCCACAGTTCTGGTTCAGTGCAAAAAATGCATTCAAATGTTTAGCCAAAGCTAATATGAAGCATCAGCAATGTGAGTCAAATCAAGTGGGTGTCTTCCAAAGTTAAAGTCTTTTTAGTGCAAAATTCCCCCTTTTTGTTTCCCCAGACAGTGTTTCTTTGCTGAGCTGGGGGAATAGCAGAGATGGCAAAAGTACACAATTTCTTTACTAAAGTAGAAGTATAGATATTTGTACAAATAAATACTCTGGTAAAAGAAGAAGTACTGATTCAGCATCCCTGCCTAAGTAAAAAAAGTATGTACTTAAAGCATAAAACATGTAGGTGGCTTTCAGGAGGACATTTCTGCTGGTTGTTTTCATGCAAAGCTAACTGAACCTCAGCCTTTTTAAAATACAATTTGATGACCATCCTATCTTCAAATGAAACAAACAAAATACTGAACATTATCTTTGCTTTGTGCAAATAAGTTTTCACCGTCAGCAACAGAACTCAATACAAAACAAAATGGTTTTGTCGAATTGTCCTGATGCATCTTTTGAATTGTTTCAAAAATGTAAAAGCTGTTGTGTATAATTGATGGACACACCAAAGAATTGTCTTTTCTTTGTTATTATCCCATTTATTTAGGTAGAAATCAGTTTCTATGTTCTATGTCGGGAAGCCAGCATTCAGTTGTGCAAAACTGATCAATAATTCTCCCGGAAGACATTAGATTCAAAGTAATAAAAATGTAAGAGTAGAAAGGAAAGATATTTGTATTAAAAATCCAGGAAGAAAATAGCAGAATGTTAGAAAAGCAAATGCTTAAGCAAAGATTTTTTGAAAACTCTGCTTGTACTGGGTGAACTATTTGTACTTGGTTACTTCCCAGTTCTGGGAAATATTAACTCTAAGAGAGGAAATTGTCCTAAAAACAATTTTTTTTCGGAAGATACCACTTGTGTTTGACTAAATAAGATCACAGAAGTCTTATCTGAAAGAACATCTGAATTTACTTTTGCATGGATCCCTCCCTCTCTTCATAACAAGCGTGGTGAAATGAAACAAATACTGCAAACAGTAACTCTTTAACAATGTGCATATTTACTGTTCAACACCAGACTGGAAAAACTGTAAACATATTCTTTAACTGTTTCACTATTTCCAAGGTCAAGAGTGAACTTTCAGGCTGAAAGTCATACACACTGGCTAAACCATGCTTACTGAATGACACAAATACATGCAGATTTATCTGTACAGGCTTCATGTGAGGAGGAATCCCTCACAACGGCAGCAACAACAAGAAAGCACACAGATCAGGGTCTCTGGAAAAGCCTGAATCAGCATATATAAGATAATTCACCAGCTCCGTCTTTGTGGGACAGACAGAGAAGATTGCTCTGCTTACACCAGGCGTCCCATGTGTTTCAATTTGATATGGTTTCTCCATGATATATCTCTCTTGTCCTCATGTGATGGTTATTTAAAGGGAGAGCCATGGATTTTCTCCCCTATGCAACATAATGGCAAATCAATAACGCAGAGCATACGGGGGAGAGTGGGCATTTCATAGAGCGACCTAAAGGATGGGAGGCCTAATTGGACTGGAGTTCTGGCATAAAGGAATGAATGGATTTTTAAACTGCATTACAAAAATAAATGTTTAATCATGTGGAGTTATATGGAACATTTCTCATAATCATTATGTCACACAGGGAAATTTTCCCTCTGAAATGAAGGGATAAATCCACCGCATCACTTTAAAATGAGGCTTTTTTTTTTCTTAATGTGCTTCCTTTGGTGTAAGCGCAGTTCAATTACAGCTGCGGATGGTTTTTTTTTAGTATGTGCTTACACACGTGTGGAAGATGAGGATGAGTATGCTGATGTGCCTGTGAGAAAAGACCCCTGTGGTGTGTGTGTGCGCACACACACTTAAACACACTTATTTGAGTTTTTCCCAGGGCGAGACCTGTCAGCCAGCAGACGTCTGACATCATGCTCTGGGCAAAGAGGAGGTTTTCCACTGCCTGTGATACTGTGTGTGTGTGTGTGTGTGTGTGTGTCTGTCTGTGTGTGTGCGTCTGTGTGTGTGTGTGTCTGTCTGTGTGTGTGCGTCTGTGTGTGTGTGTCTGTGTGTCTGTGTGTAGGAGGGAAAGAGAAAGACGGTTGTTATCATGACTTATGGATTGGACAGCAGTTTCCTACTGGGCAGAGAAGACAGAAATGGTTACACAGAGGAATGCAGTTGGGTTTTTTTTTTTCTTCAGAGCAGAGGGGCTTGCAGGAAGGAACAAGAGGATGACAGGAGGAGAGAATTATAGGACAACAAGGAAATGAATCTCCACCAACGAGAAGCAAAGGCAAAAACCACAGGGAGAAAAGATGTCAAAAGTGAAGACACCCGGAGGTCCTCTGTGTTTACACTTTCCATCCTGTCAGTCAGTGCCTCCTCCATCGTCTTTATCTCTGACACAGCTGGCAATAACTCAATGATCCTAGATGACTCACTGCTCTCTGCTTGTGCTACGAACGTGGCTTTGCTGGAGAAGGAGGAGGAGGAAGGGACGGTTGTGGATTGACAGCAAATCCTGCTTAATCATCCCCACCACCACCACCACCATTGATAGCCTTTGGGTATGGAAAGATGTGGATGCTGTGGGTGGGAAATAAGGGAGTAGCACTTCATATCCAGAAATGGGGACAGCTGAGGTAACAATTTGTGACTGTTCAGCTTTACACACGCTCTCACGCTGACAAAGGGAAGGTTGTCTTCCTTGTGTCCCAAGTTGGAGAGCCCTGGTCAGGTCGAAGCTCTCGCCAAACTCCTTGGGTCTAGGCTGGAGCTCGTTTTTAAAGAGCCTCTTTTGTGTTGGCGCAGCCTGAAAAGAGCAGATGACTAACAGGACGTCACTGCGATCCAGTTTTCTCAATGTGAATTCAGTCAAATCAAACCTGATGAGTCTCTTATTGGTGTTTTCATTGATCTGTGGGACTGGAAATGGCTCAAACATGCAACATTTCTGCACATGGACAATACACTGCAAGTAAATCACACCCTTCTCCAAGCACACACACACACACACGTACACAAAACACACAGACACAACACAGTAGCTGGTGAAGAGCTAAAGTGTTATTTTGTAGACAGCTTTCTGTCACTATTCACACCTTTACAAAAACAGGACACATACAGTGTGTGCATGTGAATTTATACACATCGCATGCACACACTCACAAAACCACAGACGCAGACATTTATTGTCTCTGTCTCTAAAAGTGAATTACAAAAGAGAGCACAGTTTTGTTTGCTTTTACCTCATGCATGCACACACACACACACAAGTCCATCAGAGCAGTGGGAACTGAGAAGGAACTGGGATGTGTGATGTTAATCTAACACTTTTAAGCTCGAGTGTGAGCCCAGAAGCTGATCTCACACTCACACCTTTCTTTCTTCCCACTGAGTCTGACTTATCACATATACAGTCACATGCACAGGCAGGCAGACATGCATGCACTTAGAGGTCTGTTCTTTTTTTTCTTTTTTTTTTGTCACCCTGGATGTCATTGCTCATCGTAAGTTGGCTGCTTGAAACAAAAACATACAGAGTCAAACTTATGCAAAAAAATGGTGACATGCTTCTTCTTGTATCTGCATGCGGCTCACTGCTTAAATAGACTGATGGTGTCTTGCTGTGAAAGTCACTCTCACATCCTGCTGGACGGTGGACTCAGCTGCATGAGCTCAACCAAGAAGGTTTCATGCATGCATGCAAGCCCTCTTAAAATTAGTTGCACACACTACAGACAATCTTTCCGGTTATCAAATGTACAAGTGCAAACACAGACATTTCTCACTGAACAGACACACACACACACACACACACACAAACACACACACACCATCCTTTTTTATCATACTAGTTGTCATCTGCTCGCTCATATTTCTGCAGAACTGCCAGATTGTGTTGTTTATACCAGCTCAGCTCAGCACACACACACACTATCATCTGTGAGCACATGTTTGAAAGCTGAGGAGAAGAACAAGGCTGTTGTACCGCCTCAAACACAAGTCTGTTAATTTTTTGCAGGCCTTTATGAAAACTCAAAGCTCTCTGATCAGAAAACCCAATGCATTTGAGCAGAATTTAGTCCTCAAGAAACTCCAGTAACTTGATTGCTAAAAATCCTCTTTGCAAATTCTTTGCACTAAGCTTCATTTAATCCATACAACAACAGTTTACTGTGTCTTGCATCAATGATACCATTCCGCAACATGTTTACACTATATACGTGTGATGTGAAGAAGACATGATTTGCTATCCAGGCTGCAAAATGGAGAAGAGAGAGAAAACAGCAAGGGGTGAGGAGAAGAAACTTTCAGAGAAAACCACAGGAAGAGTCTGAAGTTTGGGATCCTTTCAAGCTGAAACAAAATGAAACTCTGTAAAGCGGGTCTGATGTAAAACTGAACTAACCGACCACAAAAGCACAACATCAGTGCATCAAACCTTAAGTTAACATGCATGCAAGGTAACTCGAAAGTTAAGAGAGGCTATTAAACAGAGCCTAAATAAATATAACCACTAGTTTGAGAAGGAGGAAAGAAGAAAATCATGTGGTGCAACAGATTTGCATTTCAGTGGAGGTTTTGAGGAAAGAGAATTACAATTATTTTCACATCTCAGTTGAACTGCATTAAGATGATAGAGCTCTGTAGATGCAGATGTTCCTGAGTTCATATCATCCTAATGGTTAGATTTGGACTTTGCAAAGTCTCTTTAAAATGGCTGCTTTTCTTTGAGATGAGTCACTGAAGAAAATAATGTTTCTTTAAAAAAGCATTAAAAAAAACATGCACTTTTTGGGATTGAGAATGGAAAAAGTAAAAGCCCATTTTTACCGAACTCTTTAGAACAAAAAAACAACTATCACAATTTTAAAAGTGACATTCAAGATTTAACTTCAAATTAACAAAAAGCTTTGAAGAAACCATGTTGTTGTCTCAGTGTCAGCTCATGGAATAAACTGTCTCTGCTCTCTGGATCCAGTTCCCACATGATGTTTTCTGCCAACTTCTACTAAATCAAAAACAACTTTTTTATGAATTAATCTGAGGATCTTTACCCTGTTTTTCAAAGCTGCTAATGTTTGTGAATCACCCTCCAACAGAAAGTGCTGATGAATGGCCCCATTTAACCAACAGATTGATAGTATATGGCTGGTAATCTTCAGACAGTAAAATGACCAGAATAACGATGCCATAAACCTGATGATAGGCCTTGGTCGCCTGTCCCTCGGACTTTGACTGCAGATCTCCTGAATGTATTGATTAAAAAGGCCACATGAATGATTGCATCAGTCAGATTATTGATGGACATGCGGGGAAAGAGTGTGTAATTGAACAGTCCCTAGTGTGTGCTCCGGTCATCCTGATGGCTATCAGCAATAAACACAAGACGGACAGAGAGCAGACGGAGATCAATGTTTGGGTCTTAAATTTCAAAACAGGAAATTGTAGCATGTGACATGAGTACATGTCAAATCCAATATGTTTTTTTTTTTTTGTTAACTTAGGTACAATTTGTAAAGACTGGAATGTCCATGTGAAAGGCCCACAAATAGTTGCATTAAACTTGTCCGATCCTTCTCCATATGGACTCATTTTTCCTTCATGTTTTCATGTCACACGTGCGTTGACCTCCTCCATCATCTGCAGCCGAGAATGACTTTGATTCCCATTTCATCGCCTCATCTCATCCATCCCCCGCGTGCCCCCCATTGTCTGTGGCATGCATTTAAATGACATTTATACATCCGGCAAAATAAAAACAAAAAAGGTCTTCACGGCCCCAGTTTTTTTTTTTTTTTTTTTTTTTTTTTTGCTGGCATTAAAAAAACAAACCATGACAAAACCTTACGCCACGACTCGCCCTCGTGGCGCTGCATAAAAAATTCACAGGGTGCAGGGAATTTATCGGCCCCCTCTTTAACAGCGGCATCAGGAGACTGAGCCTGGCTGAGGTGTGCGCGAGGATCCCATTAAAATGCACTACAGAAAATGAGATTTGGAGGAGCCCTGTGAAAAACCATGCATGTAATCATCTCTCTTCCCCTCTCAGTTTATCTGCGAAGGATTTGGAGGAGGCTTTGGTTCCCCACCCTCCCTGCCCCTCAACCTCCCCCTGTATCACACATTAATATTCATAGAAAAGATTCTCTCCATGCTGTCTGTTGCTGCCTGTAGCCCACAGACTTGGCTTATTAGAAATCTAAAATATGGCTAGCAGACTCTCTGTTGGGAGAGGCTATTGTGAGAATCATGCACTGCTTGTGTGATCTTTGTGGTCTGACAATGTGCAGGCGATAAATGGTGTGACTGTTAGTAGTCTACCAGACATATTGTGTTGTCACTGTGGTTGTTCAGTTTTAGTAAAATATCCGACTTTATAGGGCAAGTTGGTGCGTTCGTGAATTCGCTGCCTTGTGCTGAGCATCTGCACATGCACAGCTCAGTGCTGCAGTGCCAGTTCACAGACTTGTGGCTTGTTTTGGTCAAAGCCACCGCAGTGGAGTGAGTCAGAGTGAAACAGTGCTCCACTTTGCCTTTCCTGCCTGAGTTCATGATGAACATTAGAGAGAGAGAGTGAGAGAGTGAGAGAGAGGAGGTGACTCATACCTCCCATGAACAGCCTCGGTAATTACATGCTCAAAGTCATTAAGAGTCCACCTTGCAGGGGCGATCTCTGAACCACAAGCTGCACAATAAGTACCTATTATAGCATTTCCACCTCCCTGCTGGATTTTTTTTTTCTCCACACTTGTTGTAATTTACACCCATTTTTTAAATTCACTTTTCTATATATTGGTCGGTCTTTCTCAGAGGATCAGGTGTGACAGGATGCCAGATGTTGGCCTATGTGCAGTATGCAAAACTTCCACCTGCCTCACAACGACAGGTGCAGCCCCATTATATGTTAATATCAGGAAGCCCTATAACTTTAAATACAAAGCAAAGAACTTCTGTCATTGTATAATCCCTTTAATTCGATTCATATAAATGCTTTTTGAAGCTTTTTTATGATTCTTTTGGGAGGCATTTTACACTGATTTGAGTCTTGAAATAAACAGGAAACATGGCAACAAAGTGAGATAGTTCACAAGAAACAAACACTGTGAATACGTGCTGTGTGTTTGTCTCAAACCACAAACCACAAGTACACACCGGCATAAATGTTTTTAAGCTCACTTATGGCAAGAAGTTTGCTAAATGTGTTTTATTGCATTATTATTGCATTTAGTGTGATACACTGCAAGACAGAAGCCAAGTCTATAACACACATATATGTACGTGTAAATGGTCAAAATGTTGGTCAAAGTTTCTGCAAACATTTGCCTGTACCCTATCTGACCCTCTTCTCCAAAACAGTACAGTCTCTCTCTCTCTCTTTCTCTCTCCTACTCTCTCTCTCTCACTCTCTCTCTCTCCTCTTTCACATGTAAATTAGTCTTTAATCTCCGCTGCTCTAATAGACAACCATGGCAACGGAGGCAGGCCTAATGAGGCAGAGGCGCAGGTTGAAATCTGCCTGCATGCTACCACCGTTCGCACGATCAACAGTTTGAGTGCACAAACACTCCCTCATGAACATGCACATTTTCTCACACACCCACACCTACATGCCAACATTGCATGCATGCATACAGACACTCTTGTATTATAGCCCCACAGAGGAGAAATACTGTTTAAAGAGGCTGTATCATATTTTCTGGGTTTTCCCTGTTGCTCCAGAGTGTTATGCATGTTGTTTTCTTGCATGTAAAAAAATCGCAAAAGTTATAAAGCTAAAATTTACGTCTCTCTCTCACAGAAAAAAATGCCCCTGAATGCCTCTGCAGTAGTCCAGCCTGTATTTCCATTAATTAGCTACATCTATCCATGTCACCATGTCACTTATTTGCATAATGCACACCTAACCGCTAGTCTCACAGACCCCCTCACAAAGCTGGTGAGAGTGAAGGCCAGAAAAGCTTACCTTGATTTGTTAAGTTTGAAAGAAACAAAGTAGAATATATGCATTGAAGTGCTCTGATTTATTTAGTTTAACTGTATCAAAACTGTTTCTCACCTAGACTGCTTTGTGAATGAGGACCTGTAACGGTACAAGTTCAGGAATGGGTCCATAACAGCCTTCTGTGATCTGAGGCTTGGTCGCTGTAAGATATGTGTTTAATTCATTTTACTGGTTTGTTTTGTAGACGAATGTGCTGAATTGAGCAGCATATTAGTGGGCTAATGTTGCTGGAAAACAGTCTGAGGCTATGTTGGACAGATTTTGTATTATGTGAACATAATATCATGCTTAAAGTCAAATAAATAGTGATAGTAGTGGGTTTAATGTCAGCAGGTACTTTTCATGTTGCTATGTATTTGTTTACACTCCAGCGCTAGCGGTAGCTAGCCTTAGTTTTGTTGAGATACGAAGCCCATTTGGCTGATGTGTGTATGTGTACATTTATGTAAATTTCCTCAATAGACTTTACCCTGAAAGTGCATATAAAGCTGCATATGAAAATGAAGGACTTCAGGAATTGTTCTGCTTGACAACTGTGTGTTACTTTGACTGAAAAGGAGCAGCTAGCTTGCTCACACTGTACCGGGACTGTTACAAAGCGGTGTCGTTAGAGGCTTGATGGGCCCTTAGTCTGAGGCTGTTACGGATCAAATCACTCCTCTGACATGCAGCGCTTCAGTTCTTGTTTAGAGGTGGTTCTCAGGATATTTATCCTTGAGGTGCAGTTATCTGGAGGCCTAAAAAAAAGAGTGCTAGGATTTTGGGAGCATTTCAAAGAGAGTGTGGTGCAAGAGAGGACAAATAGCATTTTTTGAACATTAAACATGTATACCTATTCCAGTAGACATCTTTAATAAAACTACAAAATTTTCAGTGAGCATAATATAGCATCTTTAAATTAACATGGTGCTTTACATGAAATTTTGCTGCTCATTGCTTTACTGTTCACAACTGTTTATATTATAAAAAATAAAGAAATGAAAAGCAAATCTCAGTTTGGATTCAGAGCTGGAGCCTTTCCAAGCTATTTTTGTTGAGTGGTTTCTGAATAATTAGACAATCCAGTCAAATGCAGCATGAAATTAATCACAGACAGGCAAGAAATCCATGTAAGTTGTATGGGACAAGGAAACAGACGTATGATAGCAAAGAAATCATAAGAGAAGCTCATCTTATAATATGAAAAAAAAAGAATAACCAAAGACATAACTCACTGCAAACACTCAACTCAGTCCGCTGAGAGACGTGTGGAAATTAAGATGCTGCATGCACACACACACACACACACACACATACACACACAACACAGATAAAGCTTTGAATACAGCCTTAAAAAGCACTCAAGTCATACTCATTTCCATGTGAGTGGCCCTGATGCTGCAGCACTCTGTTGACTGTAATTTACAGCCATATTACATCCATTAGACCAACATGTGTTTTTAGAGTAGTTCAACCCACAGACAAGCAAATCCCCAACTCACAGACACATGCTTTATGTAGGCAGCGAGTTAAGATGAGCCATGGGGAGCGAGGAGTGAGAGAGTGTGTGTGTTTGTGTGTGTGCGTGTGCTTGAGAGCCACATTACAAAAGCAGTGTGTCGCAATTATTTCATTAGAAGTTCTTTGTTGTTCTTAACCTCAAAATCCTGTTGTTCTGGTTACTTGTAGAACATTTCCTTTTTTGCTTCACAAGATTTTTTACTGTCATCAGGAGCGTGAATACAGACAGTGTGGCCCCACCAGTAATGTGATGTTGGAGGGCCTTGAGAATCATTTACCACTTTAAAAAAATTGCCTTTATTTAGAGTAGAACTTTCTTTTGTCTAAAAATTTTCAACTTCAATCTGTCTATATATACCTTGTTTTTTTTTTTTAAAGGGGGGTTAAAATAGTCAGTGGCAATTCATAACAAAATTGCATGATTATTCTGCATTATTCTCTAAAAACTATTCAAAAAACTTCATTCATTAAACAAATAATTTATAGTTTTCTTTGGTATTTTGATTGCTGGGTATTATGCATGCTGAGGTCTTTAATTTTAATTCTATGTCTGATTATGTGAAGTTTTATTGTAGTTAGATTAGATGTGAAATCTAACAGAGCTGAGCACGTCTAGAAGTCGAGCGAAGAGTCACGCCTCTCAGACAGAAAAGACACTGTAAGAAAAGACAAGAGAGTAAAGAACGGGAGGAGAGGATGGCCAGGCTCCCTAATCTTAGATGCCTTTAGCTTTTCATAAGCCATTGCCAGCCCACAGATGACCCCCCCCACACACCAACAATGCAGCAGTTTTGCATCAGCATCAACTCTACCCTCATTGTTGTGTCAAAAACCATGCAGCAGGTAATGTTGAGGGTCTTTGGGGACCATTATAACTTCCTCACACCATCGTCTGACTCTTTAGGTAAAGAGCTGTCTTTGAAATAAGACACAGCTTGTACCATAAGACACAGGAAAATCAGCATATGTATCAGAAGCTTCACACGGTTAAATATTCTCTCAGTTCTATCTCTGAAATTTTCTTTATCGACTGTACTGTAACAAAGCACAAACACCACAGCAGCCACAAGTACAGCCTGTCACGTCTGCAAGAGTTTCTCTCGCAGACCTTTTTCTTCTTCTGCAGCCACACGGGGAGCAGATGTTGACACGCTCCTGCAACACCTTTCATTGTAATTATTCTGTGTACGTCGACTCAGTGCTATCACCTCACACAGGGGTCTGTTGCTACACCAGCCTAATTAGCAATTAACAGCCACATAGTCATGAAAACACTGTCTATTGGGATTTACTGGGGGATATGGGCTGTAAATAGGAAAAGAAAGAATATTTAAACACAAGAACTGTATGCATATGTTTTCCATAATGTATGCAGGCCTGAAATAGGATAAGTTATAATTACTGTAGGACATAGAAGATACAGTTTGTTTTAAGATTGTAACGTGATTGTGTAATTTCGTCCTCATACAAAGAAAAAGGCTGCTCAAAGGCAAAACACACTTTGTCTGTCTTTGGTGCAATGTTATTTTTGCCCTGAGGCCCAACACAATTAACACCCACTACCAACTGGTAGCTTATGTGTGTTGTGTTACGAGCATATGCATGCACATGTGTGTACATGCATTAATGCGTCTGCTCTAGATACATAAACCGGTTTAATTTGTATATTCATTAAGGCAACAATAATCGTTTTTCCTGACAAAATGCATGTTTTTGTCATAATTATGAATGCTGGCAAATATCTGCAGATGCACCATGAGGGAAATTTCAGTTTGATTGATTTAGATTTTCATCGTTTCCGACTGCTAATTAATCGCTCTTCAGAAGTTAATTTCTCTGTAAATGTAAAATAAACATGCAGTAAAGCTGTGTTTAATTTGGCACACAAAGAGGAAAATTATAGCACGCACACACACACACACACACACACACAAACATGTACAGCTTGTCGTGCAGCATCTGTTAAAAAGAAACACAAATCTCCACAGATTGATCACTCAAAAGCAAATCAATGGCATTTGGACGTTTTGGAATGTGTCAGTAAATCAATTCAACCCCCTGCAACAAGAAACAATAAACCTTTCTTCAGAGGTAATAAAAGAGTACAGCCCATTCCATTAATTTATTGCCCCCCTCTGTTTGCGTGTGTGTGTTTGTGCATGCATGTGTGTGTGTGTGTGTGTGTGCGTGTGTGTGTGTGTGAATGAAATATGAGTGGATAATCACAGGCCAGGAATTCTTCCGGCAGTCCAGCAGGCAGGTCGGTATGTCGTGTGGAGGAATGCGGAACCTGAAAAGTCAAAACAATGTCAGAGAATGGAATGAGGGGAAAAATGACGAAGGACACGAGGCGGGTCCAAAGGACAGGAGCAACGAGGGAGGAAAAAAGGAGTGGCAGAGTGGAAAAGGAGGAGGAGGATAAAGAGGAATGAAGTGGGGAGGTTTTTAATCACACTGGAATGAAAATATTTCCAACCTTTTTGTGGCATCCAGATCTGTCAAAGTAATGGGAAAGCTGCAGTGGGAGTTCATATTTGAGGCACAGCTTGAATTTAAACACAAGCGAACGTGCTTTTCAGGAACCCAAATTCGCATCAACACTCTGTTTAGGTGTTCTGTTTATTATAATGCTTAAAATCCTGCCATAAAGTGGATTTACCACGATAATCACTCTTATTCTCCACCTCCTCCCTGCCTCAAACATCATCCATGTTTTTAGCCTCCCATGCCCAATGCAGAATCTCTCTAAATCTGTGTAAATAAGGAAATGCTCCAATTTCGATGCACGCCGCAGAAGAAAAGATGCGTGAAAAGATGCGTGAGCCCCGTAACACAATACAATTCAGAGGTGTGGAAATCTCCCCTCCTTAATCCAAAAATCAGTGCTGTGGAAGGAGGGATTTGGGGCTGTCACTGCTAAGCTCCTTGTCCCTGGTGTATTATTGGGGCTGTGGCATAGAGGAGAAACACTGGGAGGATGATGCTGCGCTCGCTGCATTGTAAACAGGTTTCTGTCTTTGGGAAATAAGCATCTTGCCACAACCGAATTTCAACGCAAGACGAATGATGGCATCTACGGCAGCGGACACTTATCTCTGTGCTGCATCTGCATACACATGCAGCTCCGACTGCCGAGCTGCAATCTCCATATGAACACACAGTATGTGCTGCTGTCTTGAGGCAGGAAAAGTGGGAGAAAAATGTGTGCAGAATGCAAATGAGTGTAATTATTTATTAGCAGTTTCACACATCATCTTTTTCAGCTCGAGAGCAGCGGAGAGATGATGCACGTCACCTGAGACGCCCACACTTAAACAAACTGTCTGCTGTTAATTAACTGTGTGCACATTATTCTAGTACTGTGAAAAAGTGCCTTGAATCTGCAAACTAAAAACATCATTATATGGTATGTAACTCCTTGAAATATTCCAGTTTTGCACACATTTTTTTTTTTTAAAAACTCGCCGTTGAGGCAGAACTACACCAGCGGTAGAAATAATGCTTGGGAGATTCTACATGCAGAAGCAATGCATAAGACATGAGCTTTGTCAGGGAGGTGAGTGGGTCGCAGCTCCAACCCTGTGCTATTCATAGACCCTGCCGATAACAGGTTGACTTCTCTGGGAAAGCAGCAGGAAGGGGGGGTGGGGGGGTAGGGTGGTAGACGAGAGACAAAGGAAGGAGGGTGCAGGAGAATTCACCTGTGAAAGAAACAGACTAGAGCTGAGGAAAAGAGGAGGATGTTTTAGGCATCCAGCGAAAAGGATGAAACAGAGGATAACAAGCAGGAGGAAGCATCCTTCCCTTCACACACACACACACACACACACACACCTGCACGTGTCAGTTTCACATCTGATTGTCGATGACAGCGGCGCAGAAAAGAGGGATTGCAACAGAGAGGCTTGAATAAGATGGAGTGAGAGGCAAAGAAAAGAATGCAACAAGAGGGGAAACTGGTGAGTTTCCACGCAAACAAACATCCGCATGTCAGCTGCATTTCAGCGTTGAGGCCTGGAGGGAAAATATGGTGGTGTGTTTCCCCTGCTCCGTCTCTCCTTAATGTGTGAAATAAACTTGTAAAAATGTGATGACAGCGAGGCAGACTCGGGACAGACGCGTCATATCAAACCGGCCTCATTCAGCCGTGGCAGCAGTCACGTTGGCCTGGTGTGACTAACTACATTCATGTCATCCGTACGCCCTGTGACTACACCCTGTCTGTCTGCAGCAGCCATTTCACACATCCTGATGCTCCAATCGCAGACCCGAAGAAAGGAAAGAAACGAGAAACATGAAGACAGAAGCGGGTTTTCCTGTTCACACAAGCTTCATCTTAGTCCACCATGCATCTATAAGCCAACCTGGTCTCTTTTTACTCTTTTATCTAATTAGAAATGCAAGACTTTTATTTGTAAAGGAGCATTTTAAATTTTTGTATTAGTGTTTTTTCTTAAGTAAACAATTTGAGTGCTCATTCCACCGTAGTTGCAGTGCAGAACCTAAAGGCATCATCATTTTTCTGGCCCCTCTTTAGTTGAGAAGACTAAAAACCCACGCTAGAGAGAAGCACTCGTCTATGAGAGTTTTTGCAGTTGACTCACTCCTCATTCAGTAATATCACCAAATGTTTTTTTTTTTTTGGTATTCAATTTGCTTCTTTAACCAACTCGGTTGCCACAGTTAACGTTGTACATTTCTACAAACCATGGACGTGTTGAAACTTTGAATTTCTTCACGTTTTAGTTCTAAATTTGTCCACAAGTTTTGGTCATTTAAACGTTGTGGTTAGGGTCTGGTTAGGCTTAGGCACAAAAAATACTCGGTTATGGTTAGGAAAAAGATCATGTTTGTTTCTTAAAATACACAATTTGGTCACAACCAATACGGCTGCACAAGGTCTGCTGCTTCTCAGCTGCCTCATCTGGTTGTCACATCAGTCGACTCCAATCTATGTCACCTAAATACTTCAATTCGAAACTTATTGTAGAAATATTGATATGGTGTGCTTGAAATGTATAAATTGAACATATCCATGGTGTAGAAACGTGCCATGCCTACGTTTTATCCTGGCGGCTGCGCTGCTTTAACTGCTCAACTCCATATCACGGTGTCCACGGTCTCACCGTGGCGAAGCTCTGCCAACGTAGCCAACCCCTGATGCCAACGGAAATGGCTGCCTCTAATTTAGCTGAACCGGCTGCATTCCTCACCTAAAACAAAGCCAGCGCTGTTCACCATATTAAGGCGATCTTGCAACAGATACCAGCTCCATGTTGAAACGGACTCTAATCCCTCTTTTCATGCCGGCCTCTTGGTCCTCATCCAGTTGTGCAACAATTGACAACTGAACTCCCTCAGGCATACACACTCTCATTTTTTTTTTTTCTGGCCTTAATAATAATAGCGATAATGCATTTTATAAATAACATATGTTTCGTTAAATGCAAATCTCAAAGGGGAAATAGGAGGGTAAAGCCACCCGGTAATTAAAAGCAGGTAAAACAACAGGGAAAAGGCGAAATCTAAAGCTGTGGGGTAATAAGTGGTTTGCTTTTAAGTAACTTGGAAATATTGTGATAACTTATTAAGAAATGTTTTAGGGTTTATTTAAATGAGAGTATGTCGTGCCCTCAGGTGGTCAGGAAGTGTGTTCAGGAGGTACAAAGCAGCTCTTCCAGAAGTCAAAAACCCCCCGTGGATCACGCTAGACCCACAGGCCTCAACCTGATGGTACCAATGGAGGGTTTACAAGTTTTTTTCTTCCTTTATTCATGCTTAAATCTGTCTAGCTAAGTATTTCTCTTATTCACACTTCTCATTTCCCCTCTCTCTTCCTCTCCCTCTCAGCACTCTCTCTGCCTGAGCCTGCCCTGACCTAGACGTCTGTTCCCTCTCTGAGCTCCTGCCAGATTCCTTCTAGGGGAGGAATGCGCGAGAGGGCCTCGCCGAGCCACAATTAACATTTCGTCGCCCACACCTATGCAGGGTGCTTAATGATGGCATATTCATGAAACGTAAATATTTGCACAGAAAAGCTGTCTCCCAGCGACCAGAGAGGTAGGGGGAGATAATTGAAAGGAGCTTGCGGCACTTAAAAAAAAAAAAAAAAAAACGAGAGGGGGAGATAAGAAAAAGAGAGTAAAGGAGAGCTGAGATAAATGAAGGGCTGGTCTTTAAAGAGACTGCTTGTAGCGAGAGGATACCCTGTGAGGAGTGTGTAGTGACAGGAGAAAACCCTCTCTGTTGGGGGGTCGGGGGGGGGGGGGCACAGGCTCAAAAGGAAAAACCACCACCAACACAGTGAAAAAAAAAAAAATAAAAGGCACAACAAAGTTGAAAGTTGGGGGCCGCAGAAAAAAGA
>JAQMCX010000021.1:11601949-11652015 GCA_029814765.1 Acanthurus leucopareius | reverse complement strand
CCCCCCCCCCCCCCCCCCCCCCCCCCCCCCCCCCCCCCCCCCCCCCCCCCCCCCCCCCCCCCCCCCCAGTGGCACATGCTGAAAGGCCACCAGCAACAGTGGAAAAAAAAAAAAAATTACTGGCACATCCATGGATCATGGAGGGAGCAGGAGAAAGAAGAGAGATGAAATAAATGTTTGAGCAGATTAAGAAATCAGATGCAAAAAAAAGACTTGTGCTCAAAATAAGAGAAGAAATTCACAGATGACAAAAGACAGAGAGAACGGAGAGATGATACACGGTTTTCCAAGAGGAGCAGACTGCATACCGTCCTCCATTTCCCCAAAGAACATCCCTCCCTACTGCTGCCCCCAGCTGGGAGCACACACACATACACAAGCACACACTCACACACACATACATCCAGCCAGGCTGTCTAGTTGGGGGAGGGGTACACTGAGAAGCAAGGAGACGGCAGGGATGGTGATGGAGAGGGGAAAGAGAAGAGAGGAGGAGAGGAGAGGGATGCATCAAGAAGGAGAGGAAGGCAGAGATGGGA
This sequence comes from Acanthurus leucopareius, assembly GCA_029814765.1. NCBI lineage: Eukaryota > Metazoa > Chordata > Actinopteri > Acanthuriformes > Acanthuridae > Acanthurus > Acanthurus leucopareius. Next base: position 11,651,476 of record JAQMCX010000021.1, on the reverse strand, counting down.
TGAGAGGTGGAATGCCAGAAAAAAAAAAACAAAAGAGGAAGAGAAAAATTATGTTACAAATGGCTTGTGTGTGTGTATGTTTGTGCACCTCAACCTGCACTGCAATGCTTATACTGTAAATCACCCACCTGACTCAGCATCCCACACTTTTTCCACATACACACACATACACATACACATACACACACACACATCTCTATTCATCATCCATGTTCATCCTGCCTGCCGCCACCACACACACACTCACTCACAAATGCGCGCACACACACACACACACACAAAAAATTCCTACAAAATCCCCCTGCAGAGAAGTAATTCAGGAGTCAATAACACGGTACACATGCACTCACTCACACACAACGCCCCCCTCCAAAAACCACACACACATACACATGCACACACACGCACCCTCCCCCCTCCAAGCACACACATAAACACACACATATATGTACGCACATGCACACACATGCAGTCCTAAACGAGACAGCTGGAGCTATCAAACCAAAGCCTGGGAGAGCCAGCTTTCTTCAGATGGATTTGAGATGTGGGCTTTACCGTATCATCTGCCAGCACGCTGCTGGGAATGAGATGTCACATTCATAACAGCCTACTGCCTTATAAGGCAGTTATCTCTCTCTCTCTCACTCTCCTCTCTCTCTCTGTCTTTCTCCCCTGTCAGTGGGGGGAGGGATGAGTGGTTTCAATTATGTGCGACAAAGACCAAATTAGGCACCTGGCAATTTCAATATGGCCTCTTTTTCTGCATTAAGTTGATAGGATGTGGTTTTGATGGGGAGGCGATGTGGTTGCATGTATCTCAGGCTTGTGTATGTTTGCAAAGTGATAAAAAAATTGCTTTTGAATTTATGAATAACAGAAAAAGAATAAATATAATTTCAGACCTTGCAGCATGTTGCAGAAAATGACCAACAACGGACAAAAAATACTGAAAACAAATGTTCTTTTGTTCTTATCGGGGAAAGCAAACACTGCTGTGCACATTCCATTATGCCGCTCACACAAAGGCTCAGCAGCAGGCCGTGATCGATCTGTACGTGGCAGCTTTGAGGGCACATTGAGACTCTACTCTCATTGACTTCTTCACAATCAATAGTAGCTGATTACCGGCCAGAGAAGCTATAGCTGGGGTATCTGGCGCTGCTCTGCTGCTGCGATCATCTGCAAACGCAGGACACAATGAGAACAAGATATACAAATGCAACCAGTTGCTGCTCTCAGACACTCACACTCACTCCCTGTATAATGTACAAATGCACACCCACACACAGTGTAATGTAGATAATCTCTCTAATGAGGGATGGCAGGTTGCAGCTGCATGGAAACTGTCATCTGTCAGACTGTGGGGCCTACACACAGGTACCCTGACTACAAATGTGGGAATAGATGTGTCTTATTTAAATTTCCATTTTTTCTCAATTTAGTTTATCACCATCCAACCATAAAGCCCAGCCACTATCTTTTGAAACCATACTTGAGCACCTCAAGTCAAGAATGGAAAAATCAACTCTTCTCGTCGTGTATGACTGTGCACTCAACCATCCCCTTTTTTTTTCCATCTCCATGTATGGTGCTGCTGTGTAGCTGCGAGGGGACCGGCGAGGCTCGCTGTTCCTCTGCACCTCGCTGGCAGCTCGGCTCTAATCCACTGAGCTGCTCAGGAAAGAGTGCTGACGGTGCCCTTTTCCACCGACTATCTCCTAATCCAGCTGGCTGCGGGTCTGGGAGAATAATCCTGGATTAGGAACTCCTCCCCATGGAGCGGCCATAGGGTCCCTCATGGGGGCCCGCCGTCACAGTCAGCTGTGCCTGAGGCGCAGTGCCTTTTACATCATGAGGGAACATAGCAGCCAATCCAACAACAGGCAAATAGTGGCTGAATAGGATTGAATTGCATCGAACCTCGCCTTGTTGCCCCGAGGGTAGCTGTGGTGCTCACTGGAGATGAATAATAGTAAAGTGGGATAATGGTGGATAGGCCTTGTGATGTTACGAGTGCTTTTCATTGGAGGTGACAAAGATTTGGATTCAAAAATGGCAGGAATTGAGCCTCCAACAAAGCACTTTATTAGCACAGGAAACACTCTAATTAGTGCATTGTAGGAAACGACAGCTATTGTCTTAATGAGAACACTGACACGTGCGTGTGTGTGTGTTTGTGTGTGTGTGTGTGTGTTCCCACCTTAAACTTGAATTCGGAAAGGTTATACCGACGCTAAACAAATCAAAGGACCTGAAATGTCTCATAACGCAGTCACAGTTATGACACATTGCTTAATTACACACGTTTCAGACATCAACGTATTTCATCCCTGAGTCAGATGAAACGCAAACATAGCTGGTCCGTAAATAAACAAGGTGTAGCACATAAAGCTGAGCTGTTTGTAGTTTGAGGCAACAACAAAAAGACCAAAGAGAGTATTAAGAGGCCACAAAGATTCTCCAGACATTAATAATGAGTGACAAATTATGCATGTAGCACTGAGGTTGACCCAATGTTAGCAAGGAATCCCCATTTTCTGACCAAATAAGATGTGTCAGAACCGCAGACTCATTTGGCTGCAATAAGTAGCAATAAGTCATCCACAGCACCGGCAGAGAGCACACATGCTGCTACATATTAAATAAAAGGAGAGCTGCAATTTCCTTCAATTGATCAGTGATCAAGGCAAAAGACTATTTCCATCACCTCCTATATTGAAATTAATGAGCAGCTGCCAGGAACACACAGATGAATAATGCAAGTGGGAGGAGAAGTTTCCTGCATTATTATTTCCGTCACCATATCAAAGATTGATCCAGAACTCATCTTGAGGCCGAGAATCAGAACATGGAGTGATATTAGTGTGGGCTGGTCGATCAGTAATCAACAGGCCTTTCCCTTCTGAGCACATGATGTCCTCCCTCAGCACACAATCACCAGTGTATTTACCTGCATGGCTGCCCGAGAGAGACTGCAGCTTGCATCAGTGCACATCTCCCACGGCCCCAGTGAAGCACAACAGGGGAGGTTTAATGCACCGAGTGTGTGTGTGTCGACACATCTTAGCAACATCGCTAATGGTCGTCAAGCAAACTTGCAGCACCAAGCTATGAATTTCATCATCAGCAGCTAATTGTAAGTGCAGGAAAAAGACCATTCTTCCTGTTTTATTGAAACTGTTAAGCTTACATTAATGATGATAGGAATTCTTATCATTAAGTTAATTAGCTCTTAGCCGTATGTTACTCACAAAGGACAAGACTGGTGTTATTCTGTAGGTCTCTTATTTATCCACAAAAGTTCAGTTAAAAGAAAGAAACCATCAATGTTTCAGTCTATCTCTCAGTTCCCTCTGAATCTCATTCTTTAATGCTTAAAATATAAATCTTAAAAATGGCTCCTACATATACAGTTTAATTCCTCTAAAAAAGGCTCAGTGATTTCTTGAAAGAGTACAAAACTGTATATTTTAGCAAATGTTACTCAAACAGGAGGAACTTGTGCATTTTTTGGGGAGCTAGGTTTAAGCAGCAATCAAATACACAATGTGAAAAGCAGATAAGTGCGCTAAATATTAAATAGCTTTACATGTCGGCTTTTTAAGGATAATTCCAATATTATATTTATGTTTTTGTTAGTATCAACATATCTCATAATAAGACCAAAACCAACAATTTGACTGTCTTGCACTCAACCCAATCATTCCAACTAAGGATGTGAGTCTTTAAAAACAGCTCAAGAATACAAAACATGAAATTAAGAAAAGGTTAAATCCCCTTTTTTCAACATTCAGGAATTGCAGTTTATTCAAAAGGGAGTTTTCAGCTGTCAAATAATTAATGTTTGGTGCTGTGGTGTTTACAGCAGGAGGTTTTGGTGTTAATAAACACAAAAATAAATAACATTGTAGAACTTAAACCCCCCTTTTTGATTTTATACTTTGAAAAAAGTGCATTATATGGTAAGTCATTATTAGAGTGGCATTGTCAATTTCCTAACAAAGCCCAAATAAGCTTTAGAGTCCAGGTCAAACTGACTCCTGCCCAGCAGAACCATGGCTGATCTTTTCAAACGTTTAAAAAAGAAATTGAAGAGCTTTGTCTTCAAATACACAAAAAGAATGATGACAAAATACTTGTCACATAATAATGAGGAACTTTTACTGGTTATGAAACTGTCTAAATTTAATATTATTGCCTCTTTATGATCTACATAAGCAAAAAGGAACATCAGTGAGATGACTGTTTTTTGTTTTTTTTTTGTATTGGTACACAGTGTTGAATTATGAAAATTAAAGCTACATTTTATTGCAGAATGCTGATAATTAATCAAGGTGTCTGACAGCCTGAGAACAGACGCTGCTCTGTTGGTGTGGCATTACAGCGGAACAACTGAACACAACATTTTATGTTTGCTTTGCCACCATGCTAGGTCCTGCTGTTAGCCTGTTATTATGAAAAACATGACATTAGTGTAAAATGTTTACAAAGTTAGCTTTAGTTAAAAAAGTTAGTTTGAAAGAGCAACAGCAAGCTTCGAAATCATACGAAACCTGAGTGAATGATCTTAACATTGCTAATATAAATTCTTTTTTTTTTGCCACAGTCATGTTACAGATATTAATAATTGTGCATAACCTCATTGCTAACAGCTGTGTTGAAAAATATAATTAGCATCTAAATTAAATTGTGCCTCTCTTTCACTTGCTTGGAAGAAAAGGCATACCTTAAGATCTTTATGATAGAAGGAGCTGGTGCTCATACCGCGTTTGTCCACAGGGGTCGCCAAAGTTAACTACAAATAAAAAATTCTTCATAGTTGCTTTAAAAATACTTTACAGGCAAAATAAACAAAAAGGGAAACAATAATCATGTTGTGCACGAAAGACTAGTGTGCTCTCAAGACTCTATAGTTTCAACTAAAATATCTCATAAGAACAGGAAAACATGGTGCGAGCAAATAAAAAGTCAAAAATATTTACTTTTTTTAATTGCATAAATGGTTTGTCATTGCTGGGGATTTTTTGGCAGGTATGAAAGGTCATGTACGTAACAAGACGTAACATTAAAACAACTTTCATAAGCTGAATTTATAATGAATCCATGAATCATAGAGTTTTTATATTAAGAAAATAAATGTGAAGCTGTGTCTGAGTCATTCATTTCCTCTCCTGTTCTCCCCCCACCGAAATATGCAAAAACACACGCAATGTTTCGCACACACACACGCGCGCGCGCGTCAGCAGGAAGACTGGTAGGGCGAGGGAGGGGATCTGAAACACACACAATAATACAGATGTGTGTTTGCATTGACGCACACACAGACACACCTGTTCTCTCTTTCTCTATTTCTCACACCCTCTCAGTCGCTGTCACACTCACGCGACGTAAACCAATGGTAAAGTTAATGTGGCACGTAGCGCGCGCTCCGATCCATCATAGCACCTGTGACATATCTCAGAAGCCTTGAGCGTCGCGAAGCCTCGAAACAACCTGTGAGCTCTAAAATACACAGAAAGTCAGAACATATATCTTCACCCCTGTCACCCTCAGTCCTCCCACTACCAGCCTCCCCCCCGTGCGCCTGCAGCTATTTTGAGAAATGCCTCATTTTCATTTCAATCTCCTGTATGATATGGAGCGCGGCTGCCATAAGCAGACTCCTTCACCTAAACGCCTCTAACAGTTGAATAGAGCGCAGACGAGACGGGCCTGAAAGAGCGACTACTATTGTAATGATAAGAAGCCAAGTCAATCTATTTGCATTCAGGGCTGAAATGACATCTATTTTTGTGTCTCCTAACATGAATAGAGAGAAGAGAGTGGAGGCAACATGAAAGCAGTGATCTATGCATGTAGGCTGTCACACTTCATCACCTTCTCTGTATGAAGAGGAGCAGGAGCAGAAGTATTCAGATGTGTTACTCCACAAGTAACGATTCTGTTTTCAGAACCTCATTATAGAAAAGTGTGTAAGGCAAAAATTGGCAAAATGTACGCAGTATGATATGTTTATGTTGCATTTAATTGTTGCTTTGTTTAGGTTGAGCTCATTTTAAACTGTTGGGTAATTTAATCTACAGAAATGCATCATATTTCACAAGATCATAGAATGTTTATAGTGCTGCTGTCCTGTGATGACCAAGTATCTCAAGAGAAAAAATCAACTATCCATAAGAAAAACAACCTTTTCAGCATTATGACAGTGCATTTTACAGCTAAGCCAAGATCTTTTTTAAAAAAAAACAAACAAAATAGTTCTTTTAGCTCATTAAGTTGTAGAATGTTTAAACCATAAGAGGGCACTTAAAAGTCCTGTTTATTGGAAAAAATCAAATTCAAATCACACAAGATATTGGAGATATAAAAAAAATAGTAATCAGAAAGTGACAATATTTGCTTGTGAGATTTGGAGAGTTGGAAATAAGTAAGAATGAAAGGTTAAAGTGTCACCTACTTGTACTTCAGGAACAATGCTTGAGTAAATACTGAGTTAAAATGCTTCTCTTAAAGGTATCATTATCTGCAAGCACGTGATGTGACATGAAGTGTAGAATTTAAGTGTAAAAACTCTTGTATTTTTCTTCAGTCCTGCATATTCCCCCAATAATTTGCACTGAAATCCCAAAGTCAGAAGCTAGATGGACAAATCCCTGCAGAGATGGAGGACACCTCAAATGAAGCAGTGAAGCAAAAAGAGATTCTTTCTTCATGATGAAGAAAAACCTGACTGTAGCAGGACACGGTTTTTTATAAAAATGTAATTTATCTTTCTGTTAACCTGCTTTTTAAATGATGGATTCTCAAATGAACAGAAGATAATGCAGGAAATTGTAATGCGTGCTGAGTGGTACTCAAGATCCTGGGTTCATGGTGATAACATCCTAATGGAAACACTTGTTTTATTATTTGTTCATTTAACATTTTGAAGTATATTAAATGTTAAATTTCAAACACTTAGAATTTTTTATTGTGTAAATATGGTTATTTTATATTTTTTATGTTCAATTTGTCCAGTTTGGTTATGTGACCTTCTGAAGTTTTTGTTTTGTGATTTTTGGTCGCCAAAGCAAATTCCTATCAACTTCAAAGATATCTTATTAAGCTATCACACATTTAGATTCTTTTAATACATAATATGCCTTCTGAAACTCAGAAATTTACCCTCTTAATATTTAATTCAATAATTATATTTGTTGAACCCTCTGCCCGCCTAATAAACATTCACATCGTTCACACTCAACATCTCCAGTGTTTCTTTCGAACAATTTATAGCCACCGAGCCTCAGTCAAGATGCTCAAGTAATGATGCTTACGAGAGACAGAAAACACTGTGCAACACATGCGCACAGGATGTGCAGCACTCCTCATGACTATAAAATTGACTTTAATGTGTAAAATTGGTGGAGTGCCCCTTTAATGCACCTCTAATGGCTCTAAAATAATGCCTCTTCAGATAGCTCTGAATCATGTCTTGAACCTAATGTCAATGTTAAAAGGCTTAAAGCTTTGAAACAGAACATAAACATCTTTACATACAATGACAATAATGACATACAAGAAACCAGCATTAAAATCCCGACGGCAGAGCAGCATGAAGCTCGTTCTCTTATCAGACACTCTGATGGATCAGCCTGCTGACTGTACCCCTCGAAGGCCCATTAACACCTCCAGAGGGTAGAGCCCAGCCCCCTCCATAAACAGCCCAGCCGGAGGTCCATCCTAATGGGCTAAGCTCATTCCCAGCCTGGCCTGTGCCAGGTGTGGAAGCCGAGCCCTGTAATTGATAATTAGGGGGCAATAACCCAGCGTTCAATGCAGGCCTCACAACAGGAGAGTGGCCAGGCTCCACACTGTCACTCAGTCAGACAGAGGGAGAAACGAGAGGATTGAGGAGGAGGTGAAGGAGGAGGGCTATAATTCAACAAGGAGAGCTGTTGGTGGGTGGCAGGAAGCAGAAAAAAAAGGGAGTAAAAACACGTGTGTTCACAGGCAGGTTGATGTACACGTAAAGACTGATAAGGTAAAGACGGAGCATTTGAGTACAACTGCAGCACAATGAGCCTCCACAGAACGTGGTGCTTTGCATAAGTTACTGATAGAAATGCTTGGTAGTAGGTTGTAATTGAGGACAACAAGTCGAGCCGTATCGTCCCACACGTCTCTGTCTCACTGTTAAACCACAGACCTTATCAATCATAGTGACATACTAAAAAGTTCACTAATCTTACGCTGTGTAGAATTAAGCAAAGTGCCTCCAACGAGCACCGCAGCTCTCAGGGAGACTTTACAACAGGGTGACAGAGTTTTTTATGGCGTTCGGTTGATCAACGCGTCGCTCCAACATGCAGTCATTTCTCTTTCCTTTGCCTCTGGTGTCTAATGTGTCACAAAGAGGCCAAAGATTTGAGTAATGAGAAGTGGCATTTTATTCATTTATGCATGCATTTTTTTGTCACTTTCCCTTTATCTCGTTTTGTGCTACAACGATGCGTTAGCCCTCGGAGATGCTATCAATCAGGGGTTAATGGGTTGTAATTGCAGGCAGTCAGGCCCCGACATCAGAGGCAGCAGGGTCTCAGGATGGCAGAATAATCACATGTAAAGAGGAGAATCCCTGGGTGATCTCAGGGGGTTGTAGGTTGAGGTAATTTCCAACTCATTTTCCTTTTGAAACCTATTGTACTCATCCCAACAATGTCTTGCATTAATCAACAAGATTAACAAAGCGAGGGGTTAAAAAGTAGAAATGGAGTGTCTGATGTCACAGAATGAAAAAAATACTCTTGGCAGTTTAGTCACTCAATACCAGAAAAGATTGTGTCTGAGACTTCCAGAGAAAACTGGTTTAAATTTTGTAATTCCTGGAAATGCTCAAAGTGACTAAACCTGAAAACCTGCGCTGCCAGAGCCAATCCCCCAAGACCTCCTTTTCAAGGAGCCAACCACCTGATGGTGGTGTCTGATGCTATCTCCACAGCTGTCCGTGACAGTCAGTTGATAGCTGTCAAATGCCTGAGCCATCACACACACACACACAAACACACACACACACACACACACTGTCAAACTGTTGCAAACAAACAACAGAGGCTGATACGGCTGTGCTGGATCGTTTAAGGTTAAACTCTGGGAAACACGCCGTCTGTTTTGCTGCCTTTACTCATGGGAGGGATTATATTGTTTGGCAGAAAGCTGCGGTGAAAGTCCCCCCGTGAGGCAGAATTCACACCACACCTTTTTTCATCGGTGCAGAGTTAAATGAAGGCACACGACAAAACAACATCTTATCTTATACGAGCTGCTCAGGGGAGTGTCAGTCTTTGGAATGAAGGTGCCAAAGCTGGCTGGTGTTTTTTAAATCTGGGAGGTAGAGTTTTACATGAGTGGCACGTTGGTACAGCGGTTAGGTTCAAGCTCAGCCCTCCTGTGTGGAATTTGCGTGTTCTCCCCATGTCCTCGTAGGTTTCTGCTGGACGCTCCTCTTTCTTCCTACAGTTGAAGACTTAATTAGTTTACTCTTCATAAAAAAATGTTTGTTTGATCACATGTCAGTCCTTTCTATGAACTTTCCACATATTCAGGGTGCGTCCTGCCGCTTGCCCCATGTCAGCTGTGATGGCTCCACCGTTAAAGATAATGAATGATGAATAAATGGATGACTGGATGTGTGATTGCAATGTATTGCATGTTAGTCTTGCATAACCAGCCCCATCTCCACTGTGTTGTGTCAGCGCTATGGAAAATTCTAAAAGCACACATAACAGGGGAAAAACTAACAAGCCGAAAAAAAGAAAGAACAAAAAAAACCCAATCTGGTTCATTAGTATTTCTCGAGAACAGTCACAGTCATCTTGGGCGTGTCAAGTCAATATGCAGCGATGTCTTCCTTGTAAATAACATGCAGAGGGTGGAAGGGGAGGTGAATGTTGACTAAAACAGCAATGGCAGGCCTATACCCACAAATCTAGAAATTGCTCGCTAATTAGCTGCTTTGCAATTGAAACCAGTTTATTTCACAAGCTAGGGAAACTGCAGCCAGCCAGAAAGTGGCACTGACCAAAATGTGCCACTTAAAAAAAACAAAAAAAAAAAAATAGCACCACAATACTTTTAAGATAAAGTACAACGCCCTGCAAAGGAGTTTCTGTGACAGAACTGTACAGGTCAGACGAATTCAAACAAGACTGGAAATAACTTGAAACTATTATACATTATTTGAGTTATAGCTCCACTTTATATCTGATGAGCCTGTGCATGGTAACAGTGCTTCACTCTGCCGCACAGAGAAAAAGATATGCTTGTTGAGAATTTTTTTTCCCCCCTTTATTTAATTAACCTAGTTACGTCTTCTTACCATCTGTTGTGTGGTGAATTGGTTTGCTTTGTGCAAGCACAGCAGTGTTTCTCTGCTCTCCTGCCTTTCGTTTTCCTGGTTATTATTGATGCCAGGGCTGTTGAAAAACCACGTAAACAAGTTCAGGAACATGGAGACTCTATCTTGAGCTTCTTTTTCACACATTCTGGTGAAACTGATTCACAGAGAGGGGGATTAGGAAGTTTTACAGGAGATGCATTACTGTTAAGTATGTTTTTGCTTTGATTCAAAAGGAAACTTCACCTTATTTAATTTACATGTTGTAAGTCTCATTATATGACATCAGCATGGGACAAATCCTGCAGCTGCTCCATCTATGGTAAATTACAGTATAACTCCCTCTTGTTTTGATTTATATTAAATATATTTTGAGAAGATGTGACGTGAATTTTATTTTGGGCAGATTTTACTTCAGAGTCATTTAAAACAATAGTTTTACAAAGTGGGAAACTATGTAACTTTTTAACCACAATTTAGGTTATTTAGTCCAGATGGTCAATTTGCCGTTCATGTTCTTGGGTTTTAGTAAATATTACAAATGTAAACATGGATCCTAAGAGCATCCAAAAATCATTTTAGTTCTTGCAAACTGCTTTTCCCTTTTATCAAGAGCTCTTTCTCATTTCTTGTCTTCAAGCCTGTAAAAGTTTCATAATTCATCTTTATCAAATACAAACATGCATACACTTTTGGTGACCGCAGAAAAACTGTGTGGACATTATAACGGTAAAAAAAAAGAAAAAACAATACATTTATCTACAGAGATGAGAATGGCAACATATTATTAATTTATTACTGGCAACAAAATATGGTGCCAATACCATAAAAAATAATCATTTGCAATAAAATACTCCTAGTAATTGATATTTTGTGGACCATTAATAATGTATTTCATGTAATATTTGATTTATAATAATCAATAAAATGTCTTCAATTATTTCTATCTTTTTTATCAATTCTGTTATTCATATTAAAATTACAAAACAATACGCAGACTTAATGCCAATACTTTAGCCGTGTTTAATGATGAAAAGGAAAAATCCCAGCATTGTTTTTACTTGGTATCAGATGACAATCACCAGTCATTTATTATCAGAAAGGCATTCATGAGTTGATGCTCAGTACATTTTGGTGTTCACTTAAACAGTTTCCAGAGATGTTTCTGCAAAGTGTGACTGTGTTTTTATTAACACCAAGAATAGGCTCTATTTTTTCTGAGATGTGTACATTAATTCATCAGCATATCATTGAGCTCAAAAGCAACATTGTACATTCAGTGACGACTGATCAAAAACCCCATTAAATAGGAGCAGTTATTAGTTAGGCTTGTGAATTACGGTGCCTGTGCAGACAATGTGATTCTAATAAGGATTTTAATAAAATTCATGAGTTCATAGAGTCTCTCTCACTCACACTCACACTCACACTCTCACACACACAAACACAGAGTTCGATTTCTTTCCCATTGTGCATCTCTAGACTTTGCTCATTTCAACACAGCCGCCCAATCTCCAAAACTCTGCGGGCATTTCCAGCAGGCAGCTGCACATGATAACTAACAGGGAAAAGGAGCAGTTATGAATGTCATTTGCAGAGACTGCTTGCTGAGTGAGAGAGCACGAGACCACAAGAGAGACGAGAGGGGGCGGAGGGAGGCTGATTGAAGGTCTTAATGTTACATTTTAGCAGCAATTTGAAGATGTTTTCACCCCCCCTGGAGTGTCACTCAAAAGCTCTCGGGGAAAAGCCTCAGAGTGGAGACCATCTTTACATCTGGGACTTGCAAATCACAGAGGCAAGATCCCTATATGACGCCTAAATCGTCCCTTTGCTCTCAATCTCTCTTGTCTTTTTTTTTTTTTTTTTTTTGCCTTCACGTAGTCCCAGCCAGCTTTTTCTTTCCTCTTTCTCTCTCTTAAGTTTCTTCCCCATGATGACTGCTATAATTAAAGAGACTGGTGAGGAAGGGGAGGAAAGGGGAGGGGGTGGGGGTGGGGGGCTTCTACGGCTGTTCTCCATCTCATTGCCAGATGTTTAGAGGTCACTCCAGTTTATACACACACCCACGCACACACCGAAGTCTCACACTGCTGCTGATTGAGAAGAAGCAAAAAAAAAAAAACAATAACAATACAACTAATACATTCATGTGTACTGAATCTTAGTGTTGATATTGTGTTTGTCATTCATTTTAAGGTGAAAGTGGAGAGGGAAAAAAAAAAAAATTATAACACTGTGCTGATGATTTTTCACAACCCGTCTAAACGTGGTTCAACACAGGAGACAAACTTCAAGCAAAACACAAGGCCGACAACTCTCTTTTTCAGGGTGAAGACACCAGCTATGCTTTCTTTGGCAGACATGAGCTGTCATATCCATCCCACGCTTCAGAACAATGAACCATATCATATCATATGATGGTGATGTGTCGGTGGTTCAGCTCCTGTTGCTCAGGCAGGTAAACATGAATGTCTGTGTCTGACTTTATCAGAAGGAAACATAAGCCTGGCTTCCTCCTGCCTGTCGGGAAACACGGTTTAAACAGAGAGAAAATTATGAGAATGTTCCTCACCACAATCTTATGAGGAAATGTGTGCAGCCCTATCATGAGGTGTTTGTCATGTAAACACACTCTCACCTCTGTCTTGGGCTCGAGTGTTTTCCAGCAAACATGTTGCGTCCTCTATTATGTCAAGATTCACTCATGCAAGGATATAATATTGCTAAATATTTGTAACTTTGCTGATATAAACTCAAACATTCACTTTTTTTTATAAATGAAATTAAATGATTAAATTATCTAAAGCAATTCTTCATAATCCTATTTGTAGTTTAACCCTTCTTTGTTAACACAGAGGGTTTGAATTTCATGTTAAAATTTCCTGCTCAGACTTGAGATATGCACATATAATTTGATATTCACACAACTATTCCGCTGTGAGAACACAGAAACATTTGTTGTCAAGTTCAAGTTCAAGTCCTCTGAATGAATCTCGAGTTTCATTTGACCTGCGGTCAGAGTCTGCATGAACACAGGCTGGTTGCCTCAGACCCTGATGTGACCCCTGCCCACAAAGCCCATGGAAGTGTGCCAAGCCAGCAGCAGACTTGAACCTGAAGGAGCTCCAGACCGACATAGCGCCTGGTGATTGTCCAAGAGGAGATGAGCCTCCCGTGTTCCAGCCCGTCCGGCGGTAAAACAGTTCTCGTGACGAACGCTGTAATTAGCCTTCTGGTGAGACGGTGTTCCACACTGCACCACATGAAAGGATCGAGTGACAAGAATCCTCAGTAATAGTGAAACTGGAAGCAGGGGCTGTGGACAGAGGGGCCCAGCAAACAGTTCAGGAATCCAGCGGATGGATCCAAAACCTTTGCTGTACTGACAAGAGCCAAGACCAGCAAAGCTCCCCATCGCCTCCAACTCAGGACTGTTTCCGAAAAGTGAAAATGTCCCGGGTTTTGGAGCCTTTCTTGCCCACCGGTGGAGGCGTGGTGGTGGTGTTTGGTGAGGGTGAGGGCGTGGATGATGGGGAGGGTGAGGAGGGCTGAGGGGTGGAGGTGCCTCCATAGGGGCAGCTCTGCGAGTCTGGGTGTTCACCAGAACACTCGACGGTGGGGATGTAGCGGCTGTCCCACATCCCCGGGCCACACAGTTTACAGAGGTCATGTAGGCTGCACGGGATTCTGGGGAGGAGGCGGAACTGGTAGAGGAGGCTGCGGGCCTGGAAAAAGTGGCAAGATGAACTGAAATATGTTGCATATATCAAACATAGTGGATTAAAACATTAAAATAAATCAATACCCTGAACTCCCAGCTAAAATATAACAAAACAATGTCAAGGTCAGCATTGTGGCGCGTTACCTAAAGCTAAAAAGCCGGCGTGCCCGCTCTGGATGCAAAATCTCAGGCAAACAACAAAAGGAGTAACGCCAGCTGCATGCTAACATGAACTCACTGCCTGTGGTTGCAGCAGTACTAACACAGCATCCATAAACATGAGGACTCAGGCACAGACTCGGTAGAAGGGATGCAGATCATAAATCCTCTGCATGGCGTGGCAGCATCCCATTTAGCACCTCAAGGCCTCAGTGGGCAGGTTACAGTATATCAGAGCCGCTTTGTTGCCGCATTGGGCAGGGCTGCACACATAACACTAGCACGAGTTCAACGTAGTGCGGCAGTCTGCTCATAAACCACAGACTATTCAAATAGCCCGAGATTAAGGGACAGCTAATGTGGTGATCACAGGTGCAGAGCAACTAAATGAAGCCTGTAAATACGATTGTTAAATGTCACAGCATGTCGTAAAGACAAGAAAACCTGGAGCTTTCACTGTGATACCTTGCGTAGCACCAGTTCTCCATTCATGTGCATGGAGAGGTTGCTGAAGTGGAGCAACATTTGGTCAGTGGCAAGCTGCTGTTCCGTCACATCTTCCCCGTAGAGAACAATAATGGCCACACACAGGAAAAGGTGGAAGTAGTCGGTCTGTGAAAAGAGGGAAAGAGGGTTAATGAGGGGGTAAATACTGGAAGACTAATGATCATTTTTTTATTCCAAAATGCAACAACAACACTGCATATGTATTTATTCATGACTTTGCTGCAGGGAACAATTTGAAGGTTTTGACAGAACAAAGTGAGGCAACGAACATATACGCACAAAATGCAAATTTACGGTGAATTCCAGTTAAAGGAAAATGCAAAATATGATGGTGTTTGACAGTTTAAGCCTAAAGAAAAAGAGCAAACTATGACTTTGTGCTGCATTTTTGTGCATATTTAGAAAGACGTGTTGTTTAACACATTAAAATGCCTGTCAGTCTGCACAAACTTGCAGTTAAAAACAATCTATTGTTACACAATATTACTTGTTCCTCCCATTTCACAGAAAAATCAGATATCAATCAGAAATTCTTGCTTCCAGTCCACGTGACATTTAACAGTCTAAACCGAGGTTGCACTGTGTTATCTCCTCTGTCAGCACCTGCAGCTGAAGATCAGAACATCTAGCAGGGAGTCTGAACAGATGGCATGAAGCAGAAAAACTGATATTTGACTCTGCCTCAGTGAAAAGAGGTGTTAAGCTGTGTGTCATGGCAGTGAGCACGACACAGATACAAGTTTACTGACTGATAGAAAACAGAGGGGTAACTGATACTAAAAACTGACCACAGCCAACTGGCAATACGCTGCACTGCATATACACACTACACATATGTATTTGCTGCAGTTTTCAATATGGATTTGAAACTCTGTTAAGCTTATAGTACTGAAGTATATAAATTTTTGTGTAATAATGAAAGGCAAGGTTTTTATGATGTGTCGAATCTTTACTGAAAGAATCACAAATCCCTTTAGAATTAAACCATAAAACCTCGACAGAATCAAGAAAGAATATGACATTTAAGAGGGAATTTAAGAGGATTACAATAGTCTGTGGTGACAGGATTTAAACGAATAACATGGGCTCTGTTTTTATTTCAGACAAAATTTGGTGCTGTAGTGGAACAGTCAAATGCCTCTGTGCACTCATTTATGCAAAGGTCTTCTCACAAACTTGTGTATGCAAAGGAGCAGTTCAGACTTTGCCCTGACCTGGTAGTGTGCCCAGCAGGCCTCCCACATGCGCAGAGCCTCCGTGTCGGGGAACTCTCGTTTGAAGCAGAGCAGGATCCAGCGATGGCAGAAGAGCAGCTGGAGGCCGTCCTCCCCCAGCCTGGTGAGGTGCTGGTGGAAGCGGGGCAGCATGAGACGCAGCAGCTCCCGCAGGTACATCTGAGGGGTGGGTCAGAGAGGAAACGCGATGATTTATAAACACAAACATACATTTTTTCAGTAATTTTTAAAAAATAAAATCTAGAGAAAACATAGAAGGCATCAGGAAACTGAAAACAAATTCTTCCTGGTGACAAGAGTCTGTTAAAGACACAAAAAGGAATTTGGATTTATTAAGTAAACACTCGGGACAATAACAAGAAGGGCAGTGATATTAGTGGCTTGTGGAGTCATTTATTTTCCTTTGCTTGGCCAGAGGAGCACTTGTGGCAGTGAGACTGTGCTGAAATGTACTTTCAAACTTTGGAGGAAAAAATAGAGAGAACTTCCAGAAAGGGATCATTTTGCATAACACACAAGTCCACGATACACAAGTTAAAATACGGGGAATGTGAGCAACTTCAAGGTTTGACCCAAGAAGCATTTGTAGTTGTTTCCAACAGCCACATTTGAGATAGAGAAGAGGAGTTAAAGCGATTTCATTTAAGTGTGTATTATCAGACATTTTCTCATCTGGGAGGCGTTCATGGTGTCAGACTTGTTTGTACAAGCAACAGAAAAAGCTGTGTCAAGAATGAAAAAACACAGCTGACCCAACCTGACATTGTGCCCAATTCAAGCACACACACACACACACACACACACACACACACACACACAGATGCATCCATACCAGCTGCCTCTCCATGTCTTCATCCCGCGGTGAGCTAATGAAGATGGTGTTCTCCATGAGGCCAACGAAGCACCAGAAGGTGTCGCTTTCATCCTGGATCTCAGTGAGCAGGGGGGCCACCAGGTCAGACATGCCTTGGCAGTAGCCCATGTCTGGATTAAACACTGCATAGTTGAGCAGAATCCGCCTGGGGCGAGAACAGACACGGACATCTTGGTGCTATTGTAAGATCTCAGCAGAAAACAGAACATCTAATACAAATTAGCAATAGAGTCTCATTTCGAGTCTCCGATGTAGAAATGTTCACGACCCTGCAGCGCAGCCAAACCACTGAAATGTATGGTCCCACCCAAACACTCTGAATGATCCAACATGTGTTTCAGCATTGCTGGTAATGCCCAGAAAAACACGACAAGCCCGGCTTCGTTGGCTGCTATGCCAACTCCTCTGGTAACTGGGGAGCTAATTACTGATCTTTCTTGTTTTTTTTTCCCATTTTTTTTTTTTTTTTTTGTATATGCAAACTACTTTGAAGCAAACTTCCCTGGCAGTCCTCATGCATTAGCAATTGTATAAACAAGGGGAAAGCCTTGAGGACGTTTTTATTGTTATTAGCGCAATAATTTAAGCAGTAGAAATGAAAGTCATATGTAAAAGCTAAAAAGGTCAAAGCAGACTTTGCAGTGTGGTTGTGTGTTTGAGTAATTAAAGATAAAAACCTTAAGATGCCAGCATCTCTTCAGTGACCCACAGATAGATATCAGTACAATAGATGTTAAGCATCTGAGGAAGCATGAGATAAGTGCTCTGCATGTGGACATGTGCAGCTCTGGTATCATCCTGCCCCAGACGCAGCACAAGATGTAATACCTACACAAATACCTGGAGCCTCGATGAGAGTCACTGAACTAATATGCTATTTAAATCCTCTTGCTCCTCGTTTAGAAAAGCCATTAGCTCTGAGTATGCATCAAAAGTGCTCAGACGGCTTAGTCAGAGTCAATAAAGCATGAAACTCATTTGCTGCTCCCCAAGGGTTCAGAATATGAAATGAATAGGTGCGTCTGTGCGTTGGGCTGAGGAATGGGAATGATAAGGATGGAGAGGAGAGAGGGTGACAGGAGGAGAGGGCGGCAGAGACAGGGATGGAGATTGAAAGTGAAGAAAAGAGGAAGAAGTGGTCTGACCTCATGATCTCTACATTGGGGTTATTCTCTCCCCTGAAGAAGTGGTTGCTGCGGTCTGTTCTCACAACATCTTTGTCGACCGTGAACTGCACCTTTCTCCAAAATTCGCTGTGCTCTTCCGGGCTCATGGACAGTCTGTAAAAAATTCACACAAACATCAGACGGGGACAAAAAAGTTAGATACAGTCAAAAAAAGAAACGGAGTCCCAGACCAGACCACTTTCCAAAGTTGTGACAGATTAACGAGGCAGACACTTTGAAAAGTTTTTACCGCACGATCTCTCAGGAACCGAGGGTAATTAGGATTTTTAAAAAAAACAAAACAAAAACAAAGCCATATCAAATAATCTTTACCTCAAATGTTACTCTTGTGTAAAACACTAATGGTTAGCTGCAAATGAGCTAAAAATGTGGGGGTGGGCAAACAGTGGACTGAAGGGGTATTTCACCAGTAAAGGGCTCCACTGAGGATAATACCACAACCATAAAACCCCCATCTATCCCTCTAAATGTTAAGGACTATATTAGCAATGTACTCTGTGTATGGCACTAATGTACTCAGGTCCTAACAAGCAGAGGGGATTTAATTAACACTGTTTGTTTTCCATGTGGCCCCAGCAGGAATAATAAGCGCACACCTGATGCAACGCCATGCAACTGTTTAGTTTCAGTGTTTGTGTCGTCGGACGCTCCTGAGCCACCTCTCTATCCTTCTCACCTCTCTGGAGGGTGTTTCTCAGGAGCTCAGTGTGTGTTTTCGTCACTCTGTATTTCTGAGGTTGGTGCAGTTGAGCAAAAATACAGCTGTGTTTACATAGAAATATTATATAGGAACATTGTGGTGCCACCGCTCTGGACTAATAGTCCATTTTTGTTAATTTTTATTTAATATTTGTTCTTTCAGGGGTGAGTATATAGCAACGAAATGAAACCTCACATTGCAGTATTTACAGAGGAGGCTATTTTGCAATGACCAACTATAAATGGGTTGTCAAAAAACAGAAACCTTAACAAGGAAATACACACAAGATGTCCCAAAGCACAAAGAATGATACATTAACATTCATGTAAAACTCCCTAAAATGCACCAGATCATTAATGACTGACTGTGAATCTGATGTATTAACTTTCTAATTCAATGATATAAAGCAGAAAGGAGATGATGAATGATCTCAAGTAAACCCTTAAACAATTAAGAGATTAATCAATCGACAGAAATTATTTTCATGATTAATGATTTATATTTTTTAAGAATGTTCTGGTTTCTGTTTCTCTGACAGGATGTTTTGCTTTTTGGTTTTTTTTATTTAGCTAAATACGGAATCTCTTTGCATTATGGCCTTATGGATCAAACAAAGAGAGACTTTTAAGGGGTAAAACTGTGAATTTATTAATTTAAGTTTATAAAAAAAGAAAATAGCTGCTAGGTGCAGCCCTTGTCTGATTATATGTAAAGGTGCATTGAGGAACAAAGACAATGTTAAAAGTGAACTTCCTCTTCTCTTCTACTAATCTGAACCAAAAACAGAGCTCTTTTGAATTTAGTCACTGCTGTAGCAAGAAACAAAATACAAGCACTTCCTCTTAAAACCAACCACACATGGTCTTTTCTTATATCAGCATGCAGCCTGTTACGTGACAAATTCAAAATATATCACTGATAAAATCTTGACTTTCAACAAACCATAAATCAACAGCAGTTCAAGTTTAAGACAGATTATCTTAAGACCACGTGTTAGCTACCCATTAGTGATTTTGTAGCATTTTTACCACAATATAATTTCCTAAATGTTCACTCTCTGCCTGTTGGCTTATGTCTACAGTTCTCCCTTCTTTGGTTAGTCGAAAGTCTATTTACCCGTCACAGCTGCATTGCCTTCACTTGCAGCTGCTTAGTTACCACAGCGAAGGGAAGGACACATGGTTAGGAGACGAGGAACAAAACCACAGACATGTATCCTTGCTCCTAATGATCAACTCGTGGCCCTGGAGGCTGCTCCAGTCAAATGGTCTTTAAGGGAATCCACATCAGAGTCAGAAGAAGGGCTCTAATTACCTGAATTCGATGAGACCCTCTGATGTGCTCAAAATGTTAACAGACCATTCTGAAGAAACCTGTCTCATTATCATATTCATTACGGACGGAGCGGCGCAACGTGGGAAAATATGTGCACACTGACGCTGTTGGCTGTGGGGTGAAGACAAACAGACTCACGGATGTGCTTGTGTGCGTGTGCATGTGTGTTTGTTTGCGTGTGTGTGGTTTTCTTCCATTTTGACGAGAGAGTATTATATGATGAGTGCTGACATGTTTTCTCTCCACTGACTTTTTATTTCACACCCGGCACCTCCCCTTAACACTTCCCTGATTGTGCTTATTGATTGCTGAGCGCCTGTGACGAGAAGCCACAGCAGCAGACTCGCACATGTTTGACTGACTGAGCGTTTGGCAGCCGATGCTGCAGCCATGTGACAGTTTATCTGCCGTTTTGCAGTGTCAAGAATACTGCTGTCTTCTCATCGAACTTGTTTTCAATTAGGTGATTTCCCTGTCAAATAAACCGCAGAATTATTTTCTTTTTCTACATTATCAGCGGCCTGGAAACTTTACATATTTTTATAAGATAAAGACATCAATTTTCCTGCTCCTGTTCCCCACCTCCTTTGCTGGATGTCTTGATAGTGGGTGCGTTTTTGCAGCCTCCAGGCCTCCCTCTCCTGAGAGGTGGAGTCATAGCTGTAGTAGTGCAGCAGGAAGGGCCACACCTCGCCACGGATGGATGGGTCGATGCCACCGAAGAAGATGGCCTGGCGAATAGTGAACAAACACAGTGAGTGCAAAGGGCAAACAGGGGGCAACACAGATGGGATCACCTCTATCACATCTAATGACAGACGACAACTGGATGCAAGCAAGATATGCAGACAGTGGCTCTCGGACTTTTTTTATATCAAGGAACTCCTAAACAGATCCCCTTTGAAAATAATTTGTTTCATGCGAAAGTAAATTTGCTTTTGGATGTTTTTATTACAGAAAGTGTATGAAACCTATGACGAAAACAGTAATACACTCTGTCATTGTTTCATTATGAATGGAATCACAGTGAAAAATAATGGTTCCTCTTTATGCTGGGACACCCTGGAGCCCCTAATGGATCGGAGATCCCCTGGTGGTTGAGACTGACTACACTCTACTTTCCCCTTACTGAGCTACAATAGATGTGTCATTTCCCAAGTGTAGCAAAATGCTGTAAAACCGAAACTCCTGAAAACAAACAACAGTAAAAAAAACACCATGCAAGTGCATGTCCAGCAAAAACAGAGCTCTTCTGTTCAAGCGTTTGTGTGTTTACTGAGTAAATGTCTTGGTCACGGTCTAACTGCCACTGAGTCATTTCAGTAAGATGGTAAACCTTCAACTGAGTCAAACCAAGACAACTCAAATGACTCAGAAGGAGACATTGGCCAAGACAAAGCCACTCATTATTTTGAGACCAGGGGTGCTGATTAAAACTGAAAGTTATAAACGATGGAGGTGACTTGAGAAAAGCCTTTTTATTTTGTGATTCACATGAATTATGAAAAAGAAAAAAGTGACTGTATAGGCGGCAACGAGTGAGATTAATGTTTAGACTTTTTAATGATCCCAAAGGATTATGAGGCCATGTGCACACACCCACAGACACACCTTGCGTAACTTATACTCCTCTTCCACCTGCCCGTTGTGGTTGAGGTGACGTAGCCAGGTGGTGACATCCAGCCGCCTATAAAGCTTCTCCTCTGGGTGGGTCTCAGCAGATGGCAGGGTGGGCCTCTGGATGGAAAACTGCATGCAGGATTTCTCGACTGACACCTGACAGAAAGAGTGAAAATCCAAATGGAAAACTGGGAACGAAAAGGGTGAAAAATCGTTTCGTTTCTCAATAAAAGCCAACGCCAAACAGGCATTTCTGGACTGTAACCCGACCTGGTCTTTGAGCTGAGTTTCTCTGCAGCACTTCCACTGTTGGAAAACCTCAGCCAGCTTGTCCAGACCAGCATGATGGAAGTGGAGGATCTTATATTGGCTCTCTCTGCTGGCGATCACCAGCTGGCCACTGGTACACGCCTCGTCACTGCAACGGCACGATAAAGAATGAGAGAGACAAGACACAGATTCAAAAACCAATGATGCCTCAGAAAATGAAAATTGCAGGAATGTGTTAACCGAGGCTTGATAAGCCATTTTTTACTTATTAATTCATTTATTTCTAAGTGTATACAGATAAAAATTTCCATGAATTGTCATCAATCAAACCAAATCTACAATGCAGCACTTGATATTGCACAGAAGAGCAACAGTGTGACTCGTAGCTGACCTGAAGAAGAGCCTCAGCGACCTCATGTGACCCAGGTCAACCCTGAAAACGCCACACAACTGCTCCAGAGCCAGCACCTTCTGCTGCTCCTCCCACCGCGCCCCCTGCGACTGGCCGCCACCCTCAGAGGGGGCGTGGCTGTCCAAACTAGAGGCGGAGCTTGCGGAGTGGGTCATGGAC
This sequence comes from Acanthurus leucopareius, assembly GCA_029814765.1. NCBI lineage: Eukaryota > Metazoa > Chordata > Actinopteri > Acanthuriformes > Acanthuridae > Acanthurus > Acanthurus leucopareius. Next base: position 11,628,919 of record JAQMCX010000021.1, on the reverse strand, counting down.
TCCTCGCACAGCTCCCTGGCAACAAAAACAAAAAAAAAAACAGAGCCATGGCGTTCTTATGAATTAGAATTTGATTTGAGGCCTGATTGTGCAAAAGCAAACAGAGTAATTTTTTCCAGGAAATTACAAGAAATGAGATGTCATGGTTTATCCCTTCCACACAAAAATCTCTATTCTTGCGCCTCACTTTCAGATACAGAGCAGTTTTTTGTGTAGAGCATAAATACTAAACATCATGTAGACAGTGACCAGCAGTGTTTAGCCCCATGATAACTGTGCAGACATGAGGGCTTATCCTGAGCTCAGTTCTGCCCTGTTGTTTTGTGTCTCAATACGGTTCAGCAGAAAGGCTGAGAATGGGAGGAATGCATGGAGGCTACTGAGGACACACACACACACAGACACACACACACAAGGAAATCTGTACACACACAAATCACACTGTCTGCTGTCCAATTTCCCCTGTCATTCCCCCCACGGCCAGCTTGTTGTTCCCGGCACTGAAACCTGAGCCGAGGGTTCCTCTGCTGCTGAAGGAGACACACTACACATACATGTACAGAGAAACACACACAAATACACACGCACATGCAAGCGCACACACTCACACAAAAATACACATGCACACACACAACACACGCAGAAAGCATACGAAACTGTGTACGTGGCTAATGTGAATACACATCCTGCAACACAACAAACACACATTAGTTCTTCAATTATAACAATAATACACACACACACCACAGACAAACACACCCAAGACTGAATGGACCGTAGCTAATGACCATAATGCACTCTCAAACACGTCTCAAGACATGCTAATGCTGAGAAACAGACCAACACAGAAATACTTTAAACCCACCGACATTTGAGAAGCAGACTTCTATAAACAAAGTTATCTGCTTAGTACTTAACTATCAAAAGAACTGATTATATGTTTGGAAAAGTAAAACCAAAAGTCTTTCAGTTTGAAAAAAAAAAATCAAATTATTATATGTCAAGTGTAAAAACAAAGGATCTCACAGTAGCTGTTTCTTCCTCTGGTTTGAGTCAGTGTGTGATCCCTCTTGTAAAATGACAAAATGATCTTTTTACCAAGATTTTTTTTTTTTTCTCTCTTTTTTAAATTTTTTATGGGTGTAGAAAAGTGGCGTGAACAAACGAGGGAGGCCAGCCAAGTTTAATCTATTACACCCTGGATCAATCATGTCTGGCTAATCATTTCCCCCGTTAGCAGATGGGAAAATAACAAGGCTGATCAATCCAAGCTGCACAGTTTCCTCAGCTATCTAGTGATTTACTGCACTCTGTCTCATGTATCACGCCACAAACAGACTGTGGAGTACAAGAGGACCGGGAGAGAGAGGCACAGAGGGCTCTGGTAGGGGAGGAAAGCAATCTGAAATATGGAGGAGCTCTTTAAAAAAAGCACTACCGTGTGTGCTTTTTATAACTCCAATGACTGTAAAGCTCAGGTTGTTAACAAGGCCTATGAGCCCATTTACAGCAGAAATTTTCTCAACTGTTCTCGCATGCTTAAAGTATATGTGCAAAAAAAAAACCCCACACACACATGCAGACAAAAAAAACAAAACAAAACAAAAAAACAAACCAAAAACGTTTTTGCATATTTTTCCGCTTGTAAATAAAAGTGCAAAAACCATGGAAAATGAAAGCACATGATTCTTGGCATCACGGCACGGATCGTCCGCTGTGCTGCATCCAAGCAGAAACTCAACGACTGATTAACAGCGTCTGTCAGTGTCAACAGCCCGATTCTGTTCATGTACCGTAGGCAGCAGCCAAGCCATAAACTGTACAGAGAGTACATTATGTAAACAAGCTGTTTTGATGGAGTCAGCCTGCTGCAACTGGCATGTCCCACCAGATCAAACTGCCCCGAGGCCCTTCATAACACCTCTCCCCACATAGATGAGGTTTTGCCCTGAGGGAAGGTGCTGCCAGGTCACCCTGAGAGCCAGGACCGAGTGCTACAGGCCTCCAGGGACTCTCAAGCCCTTCAGCTGAGCCCTGGAGGGAAAACAGAGAGATGAGGGAGGCGCTGAGGGAGGAGGAGGTGGTGTGGGCTCCGCAAGTGGTCAGTACAGTTTAGAGGTCGAAGAAAAAAACTCTACATTTTTCTTCTCTATTGATTATAGGGGATTCTAAGAAACCCAGAACTAAAAACAGCACACTATCAAGTCAGGTGTAATCCTCAACAAAGGGGTGTCAAGACCCTCTGAGGGGGTTGCAGGATAGATGTAAAGGGTCCTCAGTTTATTACAGAACCAAAAAGAACAATTTTGATTTCAAACTACTACATTTTATTTAAACTAACACAAGATTTAAGACATTTAATTAATTCTGTGACTTGTAAAACTAAATGGCTGCACCAGAGATGATTTATGTGTGCTCGATTAAACGATCAGTTACATTACTTTGTACAGATCTGCCTTCATACTAACATTAGAGGGTCTTTTTCTGTCAGAATGTGTCTGAAACAATGCATTTTATCTACTCAGATTTAATGCCTTAGAGCAATGACTCGTGAAAAGTTCAAAAAAGGGGTCAAATAAATGTTTGGTAGTGTGACAGAATTAGAAAGTAGTGAAATGTAAATTAATTTTTATCGATTTCTTTTTAATTTTTCAGACCTTTGAAAATTATTAAGATACAGCCAGGAAAAAAATATAGTGTGTAGAAAGCAATAAGTGGTTGCAATAATTTCTTTTAAAGGCCGCACAAGCCTACAGGCTTCACTTATCTGAGCTGTAATCACCTGTTAAAATTCTCCAAGCAAAACCTCACAAAGGCAGCACACACTGACCATCAACAGCAGTTTCATAAAACTACAGCTAAACTTGAAAGAAACTTGTTAAGAAGCTTGACAGAGATTGCTGTGGATTTCTCTCCCACCACTCTCCTCTCTCTCCCCCCCCCCGCCTTTTCATCCGCTCTCGCTGTCCCATACGCGTTTCTTTCTCTTTGAATGATTCCAAGTGACATGTTTCCAGTTCCTGGCCCCTTAACAGTGTCAATTAAAGCAAGAGAGAGAGAAAGAGAGATTGAGTGGGTTCCAGGGTTTTGGCTGCTGCTCCGCTCTCTTCAACGCACTAATCCGGAGAGCTGACATTCAGCCCAGCACAACAACCCCGGGAGCACTGGGAATCAAAGGGCTTCACACAGACTTTAGTGAGGGAAGGGGAAGGGGAGGAGGGGGGCAAGATATTTGAGAGGTGGGCAACACTGAAAGAAACAATATTGAGGAAAAACAGAGCGACTGAGCAAGAAGATGCAAGAAACAGCAGAGGGAATGGGCGGAAAAGGGGAGTAGAAGGGAGTCAGGGAGAAGAAGGGAAAAACAGACAGAAGAGAGACGAGATACAAGAGTTAGAGAGACACTAACAGCGAGTGGAGCGCAGAGGAGTGGAGGAAGAGAACGACGGAGTAAAGGTTAGAAGTTGTGAAGCGGAGAGCGCTGCCAAGTCACACACTGACTGTACTTACAGCAAGCTGGGGTCTGAGAGTGGTTAAAAAAGGCTTAAACACACACTGACTTGCCCTCCCTCTCCCCTTCACACACACTGACAAAGGCTCACACATTCTGGGCAACAAGTCAGGCCAAATAGCTGCGTGAGGAAACGACCACGGAGGGAATCATAAAGTCAAACGGCCGTGAGGTCCGAACAGCAACATAACCAACTGTCCAGATGGCTCGCTTGATTAGAGAACAGTCTCTGGAAGCGCTGCGGTTTTGGGGTTTGAGGGATTTGGGGACTTATTTTGGGCCATCTGTGATATTATAAAACATTTAAATTAAGAGCTGCTTTTGCTAAATGAACCCATCCTGAACTTGATAACCTTTTTATGCCTCCTACTGAAGTCATCTACCTGCTGTCACTCCCTGGGGGCTTTTAGCTGCAGTGCAGGAAGCCACCATGTGGCCTCTGAGTGTAAACCAGCCTTCATGCAATCAATTCTTTTCTTTTTGGCTCCACCTTGTGGTGGCTTAGAGTAACTGAAAAAGTAACAAAGAAACATCTAGGTTAGTGGGCTACAATGGGCTTTTATAGCACGTCAGTCAAAGTTTATGAGATAAAAAGCTGCTGACATTTTATGTCTGAGAGTGCAGAAGCAATAAAACATCCTGTCCTCATGGCACAGTGCAGCTGAGGGCAGATATCACTGTTCCTGTGTGTTCAGTCTCAGATCAAACTGAACCTAAGAAGCATATCAACTGAGACATCTTTGTCTCTAAAGTATTTCAGTACATTTTTTATGTAACTGTATGGATATAGGAGCTATAGGAACACATAGCTTTAAATTTGTTTGGAGCAAATTCAGAGTATTTTTAATTTTCTTCTGTAATTTCCTGACAAAGATAACCTTTCTTTCTGTAAAATCTGTCTCATAAAACATAAACACAAGGGTAGTCTTCACACAGGCTGCATGCTGATTCTGTGTTTTTCATCCAGTGTATTTAAATTTGTTTACCTGCTTTTAGGCCAACAAAAGCAGGAATGTAGAAGTTAAAAATAATGACATATGACAGAAATATTAAATGCCTCTTTTGAATATTTTGATTAGAGCTTACTGAATGAGATCTAAATAGGTCTTTTTTCCTATAGAGAAAATAAGCAAGGAAATACCTAAAATAGCAAACACACTGCATCATTTTTCTTCACATAGAAATAACTTAAAATGTGGTTTCTAAATGTTTATAATTTATTAAAATGTGTGTCATTAATACAGGCCGGGAGAAAACATAAGTCATCATATTATTTAGGGTTCAAATCATCTTATTTTTTGTAAATAAAGTATAAAAAATCCGACAATTAAATCCTGTCAATGTCTGTTTTAAATGGCTGAGTTGGAGGGGCACTAAGTGGGCTTGGAGTAGTGGTATTAATAGCAGTAGTTGTAGTATTTCTATAATACTAGCTTCAATGCTGATTACTCATTTAGTTTTTCTCATTTATCCTGATAACATCAGTAAAAGTCTGAAATAAAAAAAACTCATTTGCATAATGGCTTTCGCAAAGGTGATTCAGTTACTTTGAAGCTGACTGAGTGTTTTTCATGTTTTTCTTATCGTTCAAACCTCCATCAGGCTGTCGGCTGCCGTAACTCTCCATTATCACCATCACAATAATGAAGGCAGCCACATAATTAAACCTTACTGAGATGAACAGCAATCAGCAGCACGTCAGGTTTAATAAAAAGTCTGACAGTAATTGGTTTTAGTTACAAGCAAACGATTATGAAAATACTCAATGCAATGAATGTTTTTTTATGTTAGACAAAACAGACTCTTGAAGGTGCTCCTCATAGATTCACAGTGGCAGTAAAAGATTCAGGAGCGAGAAGAGCCAGACCCCCAAAGCCCCGAGCAGAGATATTAAACAGACATAATGCACAAAACAAGAGGGTTTCTGCCAGCGTGTCCTGAGAGCTCCACTAGAGCCAGTGTGGTTCTTTAATGACTTCTCAAAGCAACGTGAAGCAGCTTCGAGGTACAGGGACAGCAGGCTGTGGTTGGCTAAATTGCTGGTGCATCCCTCAACAATACTGTAAAATACTGAGATGTTGTCACAGGAATTGTAATATGAAAAATGAAGGGGAAAGTAATCTCACACACACACCTTAGTATGTTTCCTAAACAAGTTAAAACTCACAGTGGAAAAAAATGGCCTCTCATCTTAACTTGACAGTTTTTGGAGCAATAAATTTTTAGAGCAATGAAAATATGAAACAATAATACGTGAGACAGTTGTAGACACGAGTATGGGGTCTATTTCCCACTGCTGAATGAAAAAATAAAGAAAACCTTCTCTCTGCTGTGTAAAAATAACAGCACTCATCCCCAGTGTGGCATATTTCTGTCTTCTTACTGACCTGCTTTCACTGTCCAGAAACACCGAGCCGCTGCTTTCACAGAGGGCCTCGCTGACGGGGGACAAGCAGAAGGGGGAGGAGAAGGTGTCCGAGTCTGAACCCATGGTGCTGTCACGACTCACTTCGTCCGACAGCTCACAGGAGCCCTCGTCGCCCTCCTCCCCCGCCGAGGGCAGCTGCTGCTGGTGCGAGGAGGGATCTGCTCCTGCCTCTCCCGCCAGGCTGTGGCTCTCTGTGGAGGTGCTGCTGGTTATGTTCCTCTCCTCGTCCTCATCTTCCTCCTGGGCTGCTGGGTGACGGGAGTGGGGTCTGACGGGGCAGGGGCAGGGGCAGTTGGTATAAAACACCATCAGTACTATGCATAATGATACATGAGGTGCACTTTTGGATGTCTTTTAATCTCTTTTTCATATTGTGACTGCGCAATTATTCTTACACAGAATAAGGAGTGTTGTCTTGTGTAGTCAATTTTCTTTTGTAACTTTTTTAAAGAGACCTGAGGATAAACATCTTCAGAAATGAAACTCTCCTACCGTCGGCCTCTGCGGCGTGCGTTCCTGCGTACAGGGGAGCTCTCCGGTGTGATATAGCGCAACGCCTCCTCATCCTGCCTCTGGATGCGGGAGTTGGGCACCCAGGTAAGAATCAGAGTGGTGCCCAGGCTCTCATCCTTCTCTGTATGCACACACAGGTAGCCTGCAGGGGGCGACATTAACCAAGGTGCCATTGGAGATAACTACACCGAAAAAACTCAGCTAACATAAGAGGAAATGAAAAGTTTTTTTTAAAGGAAGAAGGCATCCGCAAGCCAAAGACAAGCATGAAACCTGAGAAGTAATAAAGACACAAAAAGATGACGAGACAGAAGGGAAACCTTAGAGGTAAGTTAAGACTCGCACACCAACAACAATGGAGGATCGCAGAACAAAAGAGGTAGAGAGATTAAGGAATTTCTGAAAGTGTTCATACCTGTGTGAAATAAAAAAGGGTTTTATAGCTCACATCTTTAAAACAAACAAGAATCCCACATCCATCACATCAGGGCTGGGTAATATAAACAGAATCAACACCTTGCCGTCAATATCACAACAACATTGTGAGGGTGAGGGTGATGCTGTCACAAAATATCATAACAATGGGATTTTAAAAAAATCATTTGTAATATATAATGACTAAGTGGGTAAAGGCAGATATTAGAACAGCTAAAACAGTCTGGCGAGTTAAAAAAATCACATGACTTTACTGTAATGCAGCTTTTAAAAACAGAGATACAACACTAAAAACATCCAAAATCTACAGTGATGTCTAGTCTCATATCAAAACATCCACATAAATCCGATGTATTGGACAGCCCTTCTTCACATATTTATGTCAAGCAGGTTAAAATACATACTTACACTTGTTGTTATAGCTAAGGCTAAATATTAGTCCGCAATACTGTAAAAATCAAGTACTAGGCTGTATCAAAACTTTTCTAGTCAAATAATATACGTATTTGCTCCTATTAATCTTATATTTGTATTTCCAGACAATCATGTTCTACAATTACTTGGCCAACTACTGCAGCATGCACAACCAAGTTGTATTTAAAGGTGCTGGTGGTTAAGCATGACAAGATGGCACCAAAACGTTTAAAGTATGGCTGTACTACATGCCCGTGGCGTATTATGAAAATAAATACATAAAGTTCATTTCGGGAAAAACTGGAAAATACAAGTAACATGATGAAGCAAATAATGAAACATGGAGAAAACTTAAGGTTTGATTGCTGCACCGCGGTTCACAAGGTCAGCAGCTTCTTGGAAACCTGCACCATCTTCTCTCAATTATGAGTCCAGCATGTGCCAAAACCGTTGATTACTTCGGGTGAGATAAGTGGTTCCTCGGCTAAATTTGTCATCTTCGGCATGTAAAAACTTAACCCAGATTTTACTGGTGTGAAAATTAATTTGGCCAAGCTCAGTCGTTCTGGATGAATTAATTGAATGGGGAGGAGTAAAGGTGTCATTTTACAAAATTGATTGGTTCTATTTATGTGATGAGTTTAGAATGAAGTACTCATTTGGTGTGGGTATTACTTCAAGGATACAGGTGCTGTATTTTTTTTAAATGATAGCCAGCCTTAGTTACAGAAGGAGGGGGAGTGTTTACAGTTAGACAGAAGGAAAAGTGAGCCTGCTATAAAAGCCTGAATAATACTGACCGCAGAGCATCTGGCCTGCAGCTGTAAATATGGTGTGTGTTTTAGACCAGTTCTTAATCCCAGCTCATACAAGCTTGACCTCTATATACGTCTGTGCTGAGTCCTGGTCAGTAAATGATTCACTCCATTCACACTACAAAAAAATTAAAAATTTTTTAAAAAAAGCAAGAAAACACACTTCAGCATCAGTCGTGTCTCACCTGGGTGGTGCTCCGGGAGGCCGGGCAGGGGCTCTGCAGGGTGCACACAAACATTATTTTTGGAGAAGATGATCTCGCCATCCAGGCCCGAGCGCAATGATGTGCCCCCCGCCCCGGGGTTAAAGGTCAGGAGGTCGGAAGCCTTGGAGGAGGCACGCCGCAGGAGCCGACCCAGAGACATCTCCTCAGGCACCGGGACACTGGGCCCATCCTCTGGAGGAGAAAAGGGAGATTTTAGCAAAGGAGGGATGATGGAAATGACATGGGAGTGTTAAATAGCAGGAAAAAAAGATGATAAGTGAGAAAAAAAAAACATGACAGGTACGTATTTAAAGAACGGGATGGAACAGTTTGGCACTGAAGGACGTTTCAGATCCTCACCTACACTTCACCTCCTCTGTCACACGTGTGCCTGTATTTACTGCAGTGTCCTTACTGCAGATCTCCTCTCTCCTCTGCACTTGTTCAGCATTTCTCTGTGCCACATTTTCTTTGTTGCCAGCTGCACCCACTAACACAAACACATTCCCAGGATCTGTGGATACTGTACCACTGTGTCGCTAAACGTGTCCCACCCTCTGTAAACAACACACACACACACACACACGCACACACATATACCGGTGTGTACACACACAGAGACATGTGCAAACACACTTCCCTCCATCCGTGTGAAATTCCAGCAGTTATCACCAACCAACAGATGTTGTTAACATCAGTGCTGAACTGGGATCAGCATGTCACAGCAGCAGTGTTTAAACTTTTCAGCTTCAGAGAGAAAGTCTGCTGTAATGAGACAAACTTTGAGTCGAGGAAAGAGGAAAGCAGCTCTTTTGAAGTTGCAGCATGGTGTGTTGCTGAGGGCTTGTTGCTTTGAAAAGGGAATCTTACATTTCAGACCTCAAAGAACTCCGAAAGTAAATGAAGTCAAACTCTTTTTGTTCATTTCAAGCAGATCTCAATTATTCATTTCTTTATCCTTGTTCTCTGCGCTCCCCCTCTTCATGTGTGTATCCTTGTTTTCTTGTTGGATGAATGCCGACAAACACTCTTCACTCCATCTGAGGTATGTTCCCTCCTTTTTCCTCGCAGAGAATGTTTGCCTCTGTCTGATTAAGCAGGCACCCCACTTCCTGATGCCAGGACCCAGACAGGAAGTCTGCTGGCAAGACATCCAGACATGACTTCAGAGAAAGAGACTCACCGTGGGCATCTTTTACCGCGCTTTTAAAGATGCGGGGGTTTTTTTGTCCAGAGTTTTACCATCTCGCAGTGTATTTTGTAGAAAGGGGCTGCTGTATCTTTGAAATGTCAATAATTTTGGACTGCAACAAGTTTATTATATCACTGAGTCTATCAAATAGGACTATCATGATATCAGATTTTCACTATAAAATTAACATGGCTAAAGAATGATAATATGATGACAATATATATAGAAAATACCTCAGTTAAATTAATCTTTTTGGCAAAAAGATTTTTGGCAAAGCATTGCACTAAATAGAGTGTAGGGAGATGACATCTGTACCTGTGATAGAAAAATCTGATCTGAGATAATCTGTAGGAACGAGGAGGTCAGGAGGCGACAGATGCCTTATGCAGAGGCAATTACTGTAGAACTTAACATCAGAGATCAGTAATAGCAACGTCATTAGGTGATCAAGAGTACTGACCACTCATCTAAGGCTGCTCTGTGTGTAAGGTGTATTTAAATCTTTGTGTCCTCACATGTCACCAGTCCTAAACTACATATCCAAGTAAGGTGAAGCTCTACACCTTCAGGATCTTATTGGGAATTAAAACATAAACGTTCCTTCCTAAGTGCTAGTTAAGCTCTGTTCTCTTGGAGGTGACAGTATCTCAAACCAAAGTTTAATGTCTGTTCCTGACTGTCTGTTGCCACTATGAGCTGTCCTCTTTCCTATCTGCTATCAGGGAGAATCTGCATAGATAAGTCTAAGACACAACATTGATTATAACAAAGGGACGGTGTGACCTTGTCATCAACTTTGCACGACTGAAGGGCAAAGAAGCGTAGTGGCGGACGGAGAGATGTTATGGGATGACAAGGCCTGAGGGGGGGGACACACTCTAAAGGGGGAGAGACCAAGGGGGAAAAATTCCTTCACAGTATCTACAAATGTAAAAAAGTGTCTGGTGAGATGGACATAGAGTTCTAAGGGGAAAAGTATTTTTCTACAGTTATATCATGTGTTATATAAACACAAATCAACAGTAATTTTTTTAAAAATCACAGTTATCCTCAGTCCCTGTTACTGCCGACACCACAGCTATCAGATGTTAAAAAATTAGGAAAAAAATGCCCATCACAAAGTCTGAGAGCCCAAGAAACCATTTATATATCTTGTTTTGTTTAACTTACAGTCAAATTTCAAAGATATTTCATTAAAGAAGAGACTGAACAGCAAATGTTTGTACTTTTACTTCATAAATGACTGAAACAATTTATTTAAATTTAAAAAATCAACCGAAATAGTTACTGTCATTTTTTTTTTGTCTATCCACTTTTTATTAAATTTTTAAAATAACAGCCAGTTATTCAATCTGTACAGAGTACTGATTTTATGTTTTTAGAATTTTAAGAAAAATTCTGAAAACATCTGGTAAATCTTCTCCAGGATGACAGTTTTTTTCCATTAAGTAATCACTCCACACCTGTAAACTACAGCTGAATGTTAGCAGCTGAGGGGCTACATGCTAACTGCTTCAGGTAACAATGAACTGATCCGTTAGTAAACAAGACAAACAAGTTGTCGACATACTCTGACTCTGCATTCCTGTGGGACACAATCACTGAAAATCATGCCAACTGTACATGATGTGCGTAATAACAGGCCGGGCCACACAGCTGTTTCAATCTGCCTCACAGCGGCAATAACGTACTTGCTGCGGCGCTACAATCCAGTGGTTATTTCTGTCCGTGTGTGATTACTAATCCACTCGGGTCAGTTTGATAGGGCTCATTCAGGCTGGCTGTTAAATGACATTCATCTGTTATTCTGTCAACACCTCTGCGTGCTCACACTCTGCCTCTCCTCTCTGACCTTTTATCAACTGACTCACATCCCTAAATTCAGTCTTGTCTCACTCTGACCAGCAGAATACTTCACATTTTTTTGAGAAACTTTTCTGCCAGACAGAGAACTTGAAACCGACAACGAGGAAGTGTAGCTGCGTAAAAGGGTCTCAGCTTTTCACCTCTGGGCTACATTAGTTAAGTCATCACGCTGACATTTGAATAGAGCCAATACTGAACACATCTTCACATCTGCTCTGTATAATGATGTGCCTGGGGCAGCTGAAAGAAGACCAGCCACAAAGAAGCCTGAAAAACAAGGTTTTTGTGGACTCTGCAACAGCTTGTTATGTCACGAGTAAACATTATGAGAGATTCAGTGTGAGATGTGTGAACACTTAAGTCTTTGAAGGCTTTTCTACATCTAGAGACACACATTAAAGCATATAAAACATAATCCTCCTTCAGACGGGGGGTTATATTGAATTTCATGTCATAAAGTATTAAAGTGCTTGCCATAACAGGGTTATACGTCCAAACAAGGGTTTCAAAATAAGCAATAAACAGCACATCACCACTGTAAACACTAACTGATACTGAGTAATGTAACTTTCATCAGTGTTTTTCTGAGTAATTCCATAAGGAAACAAAGATTATTACATACTTCAGTTCTGGGAAATGTTCTAAATTAGTCTTAGATTTTTCATTAAAGTTTGTCCTACACTTGATATATTTGCCGGGTGTACTTATTGGCTAACAATAGCTTATCTTAGATGTATGAATATCAGCATGTCAGTTCTTATCAACTGATAAGAAACAACAAAAAAAAGGTCAAAGCAGTTTAGACACAATAAAACCATTTTTAATTATGAAATATCCCACTTTAGTACATGTAATGGACCGAATTATTTAATAACAAAACGGAAAAGATGATTATTAAAATAGTTTGTTAATGGCGGGTGTAAATGTAAAAATCATCAATTTATTAATCTCTCAGGTATCAATGTCTGTACCTGCCTAAAGGATCCATCTGTTTTTTATATCCAGTAGAGAGAAGTATTAAAAACACTTTACACAGCCATGCAGTTCAATACAAAAACATGGGAAACCACAGGCTGAAAAACCTTAATGAAGATGGATCACCATGAATGGAAAATGTAGGTCATAATAATGAAAACACTGTTGTATTTAACAACATTATCATGTGCAGGTGTTTGCAGGCTGCAGCTCAGACAGTGAGTACTATGAGTTTGGGTGAAGTGGGTTGTTGTGAGCCCTATATAATGGATCAAAATAAAAAGGTATAAATTAAAGGTGGTCTCCCCCCCGTCATGGAGATGCTTCAGTAGTTCACTATCACTGCCGTCCGTGTGGCAGAGGCGTGCCATAATGTCGGGGGCTCAAACATCAGTCTGACAGGCAGCATCCGCCTGACAGGAGGAGAGGACGATGGGACAAGGCTCGTGCCACCGCAGTACTATTCACACACAGGCCAGCCACTATCATACTCATATACTACGTGTTTTTCTGACTGGAGCGGGGGACGCTATCAGAACCATTTCACATACAACATTAATATTTTAGTTTAGCTGCCGAGACCATGGCCGAAATCCTTAGCTAACAGTTTCACGGTGTCCACGTTTAAGAGCCACTCTAAAGTTTGTTTTATTACAAAAAGACAACAATTTTACATTCAAGGCTCATACTGGAGAAATGTGTAGGTCTTGGCTGTTGACATACACCTGTTTCCAGCAGGAGAAATGAATGAATAGCAAAGCGGCATGTAGAAGAGAAACGGGGCCAAGCGGCTCACCTTCAGTCCCACCGCAGAAGTCTAGAGCCCATGTCGGACATCCATCTCAGCGGGCAGCCGGGCACCGAGCAGCGTGTACCGGCGTCGTTTCGCCGTCTTTCTCTCCGATTTGGCACAGTTGTTACGAGCTGTAGTCTTGTTTGTGTCCCTGTGTTTTCCGACAGTGACACCACACGTTTGACTGCTGCGCCTTCTACAGCAAAAATTACACTTCCGGCCTCAGCTTTCAAAATAAACCTTCTGTGTAAGACACCGCGGCAATGGCGCTTTAATTTGTAAGGAGAATTTCTTTTACTTCCCGAACCTGCTTGGTTGTTTATGTCTAACTTGACATAACGGATCTCTGACCAGTCCCCCAAATTTCAATGCTTCCGGAATGTCAAAGGGTATTTCTAGCATACAAACCGGGAGTTTTAGACTGTTAATCGAAAACATAAAGGGACACTGCACTTTAAAATATGAAGAAATAAATTTTACATTGAACACTCATCCTTCGACCCAGCCTACCTTAATGATATGACCCCTTTTCATTATGACTGATTCTTTAAAGGTCACTGGCTTGAATGCAGTTGGTCCATCATCAGGACCAGAGCTGGAGTCAGAGCACCCTGTAACCTCACACAGCTGTTGGAGGCTTTACCTGTGCGTTCAAACCCTATTTTTTTAAGTAATAAATAATTCCTCTCTTCATTAAATTATTAACATTAACTTACTATTAACTGCCAACAACTAATGAGTTGTTTTGGTTTTTTAAAGACAAAAAAAAACCAACTTTGATTTGACTCTGAATTTTTCACTGGTTGTAAATTTTGTTTGGAGATTTAAACAAAAGAAATTCATCCATTAATATTTACTATAAAGCATTAATACTTTAATATTTAAATTAATACATTCAATAATGCACAACAATGGTGGCAAATCTAAAGGCCAAAGTTTGATAGTGGCTTACTCACACTCATTTACCACAATCCAAAGCTTAAACCTAAAGTCAGTAATGCCACTTTTTCTCCATATTTTTTGGCAGACTATTGCATTAATAAAAAAGTTTTAAGCTGGCATAATGAATCTCAATTCTGAAAAAACTGTATTTAGACAGCATGGAACAGTACATGCCACATCTTAGGAGAATCATAGTAAACAATAAGCACATCTATATATGAGTGCTGCAGAAATAAGCTTTTTTTTAAACAATTTTTATTTATAATATACATATCAATAACAAAATGCATGAACATGATTTTAAAAATAGACATGTATTTAAAATGTTTTCTTGATTCAGTGACACAGTTAGCAGCAAAAATGACCCAGCATGAAACAAAAAAACAAATAAATCAAGATAATGGCTCCCTCTGTTTGATATCATCACCTTTTTTTAAGACCTGCTGCTTACAAAGCACTACATTCTGATTTGGACAAAGAGGCAGGGCAAACGTTAAGTGCATCTTGAGCTCTGGCGTGGTTAGAAATGTCGAACGGCCCAAGCAAATTGAAGGCAAAAGGAAGGCCGTTTCAGCAGCAGTAAAAATGCAAAGGCTCCCAGAGGTTCTTGGGTAATAAAGTTCAGTACATCACAGAGCCCACTGTACTGTAAACACCTCTGACATGGGCAAAGCCAGGCTGGTCACTGTCAGAACCTGACGGAAGAGGAAAGATACAGAGTTTGACTGGCAGGATGGTTTGAGAGACAGTTAACATGATGAGTAAAAAAGGGGGAGGGCACACATGCTGACACTTATCTGCAGAATGACATCATAATTTTCCTGAGACACACCAAAGGAAATATTGCTGAGTCATAAAGAACTCACCTTGGTGTCACTGCGGTAGGTGAAATCTTTGACTTTGTCCCCATTGGCTAATACGTAGAGGGGAGGTGAGGGCACCCCGAACACCTGCAGCCCCCCAAGCACTAAACCATCCAGGGCCCCATTCAACCTGAGAGGATCACTCACCACCTGAGACTGTGGGTAACATTTAAAGTGACTATTATGAAGTACTTTTCATTTGTCTACATGTATCACATCAAGAGACTAGTAAGCATGTAAACATAATTGTATCATTTAGTAAAAAGACTAAATCAAGTAGTAGTGCAGTAACATGCAAAACACTGCCTCATCAGCTTTCCTAATGCAAATATCACTTATCTTCCCTACCTGTCCAGCAATGAAGGCAATGTAGCAATAATTTCCCTTTTCAAAGGTGTCAAGGCTGTCCCCGTCGTCCCAGAACAAGTCACCCCAGGCCCAGCCGCCAGCTGACAGTGCCACCGTCAGGAAGAAAGGGTTTCTGCGTGAGGCTGTGGTTGTCAAAGCAGGCTCCTTCAAAAGCAAAGGCAGATCAAAGAAAACAGGATGAAATGATTCAAGATGTACTCTCCTCTCCAAGTGTTTCAGAAAGTTTTGAAACTTAAGACATCAGCCAGGATGTCACGACAGAGTTCAACACAACCTGAAACAACCTTTGATCATGCAAATCCATGTCACAGCCTTTTTGCTCAAAACTGATGGTACTGGTTAAATCAGGAGTGGTAAATATCTGATCTGGGCTGCATGGCAATTCAGAAATACAAAAAAATTATTGAGAGCAATCACTGTTTTTTTCTGAAAAATTGAAAATGACATAAAATAGTAGACTAACACATCCCTCAGAGAAGTCCCTATAGCAACACAGACGTGGTAGTGAAGTGTCCTTGACGCTATCATATGCATCATGTCACTGTGTGCCTTAGTTATTTTGTGGGGATCCATTTGCAGCAAATGAAACAGAATGTTCTTGTGCATCAATACAGCTTGAAATATGCTAAACTGGATGAGTTACAAGTATACATGCTCTTAGATAAAGATGATGCTCCTCAGTGAAATTTGAGACCGAGCAAGCAACTATCACAAGTCTGAATTCTGACAAAGTGTCATACAGACAGGTTTTGGTGTTGACTGAGCTAAATGCTGAAGATGAAACCTCATCCAGAAAAACAAGAAGAATTCATAAAGGAGAACCTCGTGGCAACTGCAAAGCTAACCAAGCTGTCTCACAATGATCTAAACACAGCTCATGTTCCTTACTAGAGGCTAAACAACCAGACCCTTAGTGAATTCTGCGGTCTTAGTCATAGGATGAGCTGATACTGAGGACAAATTAACATTGTCCAAAGCGTTTATTTGTTTCAAAGAACTTGCAATGAAGGAAAAAACTCTCATAGAAGTCAGTGATGGTAGGTAGCTGTGTGATCAGGCATTTGCATTTGGCCATTAAAGACATTGTTAAGTATCTTACACGAACCTCTCCACTAACATGGAACTGGTTCCATTCTGGTTAACCCACCTGGTTTTAAACCATTAGGAAATTTCTAAAAGTTGGTTCCCAACTGAGCCAAAAAATAGCAGGTTTTCTTGGAACCAAAGTGGGTATGACGTATACTTGATTACAATGGCTCTACTGTAAACTTGTGGAAATGGGGCTTGCTTAGCAAGATAGCACCAAGGTTCCAAGAAACCTGTATGGAAACAAGTGCTTAAGCTAATTTGATGGAAAAAAAAACACTAAGAGTAGACCATTGAGCTTCAAGGTCTCAAACATTTTTTTCAGCTCTCTGCTTTCAAATGTGAAACCATTTAAGGTGAAATTAAGATGTGGCAAGTGCAACTGGAAAGAGTTAACAGAACTCATTTTCCTACTCTGTGAGAGCGAAAGTCTGCTATGACATTTGAATATGCTGGTGTGTGTGAGTGCAAACCCCCTTTAGGCGTTTGGCAAGACATTTCAGGACATGAAAAGTAAACAGAGGGAACTGAATATATTTGCTACACCAGTAATGAGGAACCAGCTGATCTGCATGGCAACCTACAACCTGTTGACTGGCACGAACCTGGGTTGCATTAGAGGTAAGTATGATGTATTGTTAAGTAATTTAGTACGGCCCTTGAAGGATGTTATGAAAATTGAAATGGCCCATGAAATGACAAAGGTTCCACATCACTGATTAAAATAAATAGGTAACACCTGTGACAGTGTTAACAATACTGCAAGGATGACAGTTAACTATGATACTTGTTCAAAAAAATACACAGTCACTGGTTTGTGCTGCTTGTTTATCTTACACTGCCCTCATACATGATTTACCCAAATAGAAGGAGAAATTGTACGTAGGACTTCTAAGTGCTTGTTTCACCTGTTGTAATTATGTATTGTGGGTTTTCCCATTCTCAAACAATTTATTAATAATTAATCCTCCATTTTTTGTCTTCTACTGTGCCAAAAATTATGCAGAGAGTGCAAAGCTCAGCAAAATGCGCTGAGCGTTGGCAGTTTCATCAGAAGCACCCACCTGCTGGGGGATTATGTTTCCCTCCCTCACATGGACATTGATGGTGTCCAGTGGAGCTGGCAGGAGCAGGTACTGACCGTTACTGTGGAAAGGCTGACCCTAGAGACCAAAATATAGATGACAGTGAACTAACAAAAATTAATTTAAAGACTCCCCCTTAAAATGAAAACCAAGTTATTAACATGAATAACAAAAAACAATTTAAAAATCTGTAATTTTAATAAAGAGTGATGGGGGGGTTTTAGGGATTGAATCATTGGTAGGAGAGCAACTTTACACTTTTATGATGAATGTTGGCTTGAGGCTGAGAGTGTTTGGTAACTCACATTGTGTAGGCTGTACCAAGTGCCAGGGGGCAGGTAAGCAGCCAGCTCCACTGCCCCCTGCTCTAAGACTGGGCTAATGAGAAGCGAACGCCCCCACAGGAACTGTCGGTCTATGGTCTGACTGTTAGGATCAGTGGGAAATCTATCAGGGGTAGAAAATAAGATGGTTGTAGAAAGAGAGGCATGTGTTCTTAGTCATTTCATTTACATATAGAGCAACAGAGGACAGAGAGAGGAGAGGACACATACTCCATGAAGAGAGGCCGCGCCACAGTCTCAGCAGAAGCATGTGCATGATGGAAGAGTGTGTAGAGAAACGGGAGAAGAGAGTATCGAAGGTTCAGCGCACTCCGCATGGCTGCCTGAGCCTTCTGCCCAAATATATAAGGCTCCTGAGGCTGTGGGACACACATAAAACACACAGACAATGAGAAGATATAGTGTTACTTCTTTTCATAATACATGAAACAGATGGACTCCTCTAGATGCAGTCAAAAAAAAAAACACAGTGCAGACAACTACGTCCGAAAAAACAACAACACATGAACAGTGTTACTGTCTTACAGCGTTCAGCTTGTCGTTGTGGTTTCTCATAAATGGGTAGAAGGCCCCAAGCTGCATCCATCGCACACACAACTCCTCAGTGGTGTTGCCTTCAAAGCCACAGATGTCTGCCCCCACAAAGGGCACCCCGAACAGGCTGAACTGTAGGACAGCTGGTGAACAGAGGGTGACACAAGTGCAAAAAGTCTGTTAAAATCTATTTAAATTATCTGTGGTTACTTCAAAAATAAGAAGAAAAACTGATGATTTGGTTAGACAATTTATTTTATCATAAAGATCTGTCAGAAATAGCATTAAAATGTTTGAAAATGTTTGAACATAATAACAGCATATCAATGGTATTTGAGAAATTGAATCTCCTCACCAGGGATGGAGTATCGTAGCTGCTCCCAGTCACTCCTGACATCTCCTGTCCACACTCCAGAGAAGCGTCCGATGCCAGGGAAGGAGGAGCGGGACAGGACAAAGGGTCTCTTCCCTTGTATTTTGATAAGAGCACTGAAAACCACCAAACACCCAGAGTGGATACAGATTATAGTTCAAATGATAAGTCCAAAAAAACAACTACGGTTCATAGATTGTGTGGTGGCATTCTGGGCTCCAGAAGACTCAAAATTCAAAAGTGAAATGTTGTCAAGGAAAGAAATTATAAAATATTTGATAAAAACAGACCTGAAATTACCTGGCAGTGACCACTGTTTTAATAATACAGTTTGCACTGTTTTGTTAATGCGTCCTGCTGTATAGCTGTTGGCCTTTTTGTAAAGTAACGTTTGAAGCTGGACTTGTTTGACTAGGTAATTAAAACGTGTTTGACTTCCCCTTCAACTGATGTCAAAAGATTTACCTGTTTTGTTTTTTTTTTACAAAGGTGTGTTTTAATAAAGGTAAACAGTTGATGGCTTGCATTCCATTCTGTGCTATTGTTGCTATTAAATTTTTGCATATTAATTAGTTTTTGGTCTAACCTGTGTGTGGCGCAGGCTTCAGTGAGTCCATACATGTTGTGCAGGTTGTAGTGAGTTGACAGCTTCTGCTGAGCCGACATACAAAGAGTTCCTGAGTTCAACTGGCCTCCAACCACCTCTGTTTGAATGGCAGCCGGAGAGACACACAGAGTGGAAATTAGTGCAACATTTTCAGCACAAAGTAAGGTAATTTAAATTATGTTCTATATATGCTTTAAATATGAATTGACCGTAAATGTAGCATTTTTTTAGAATGCCTTAGATGTCAATAGGGTGCTAGACTGATCTAGTACTCTTACTGGGTGTGTAGGGTGGGTTGTCAAGATCACTGTTAGGACAGCCCTCCACTGAGCCCTGCACAAAACTGGATGGTTCATTCATATCCTTAGCGAAGCATGGCAGAAAAACAACAAGGCACAAGTTATTCTTTATGCAATTCTAAGCTAAAAAAAAATTGAATTCATTTTAGAACACAAATCCTGAAATTCTTGGTGTCTTATTAATAGGATCTGTGCCTAAATAACCTGTTCACTGTAGCGTGTGTGCATGAAAATACTCACAATCCACAGACCATCCACAGGGACTTTAGAATGAAAATCTTGGATGCAGTCCTCCCACCAGCCTCTCGTCTCTGGGTTGGTGAAGTCGGGGAAGGCTGTTGGTCCTGGCCAAACCTGGACTGACAGTATTGGGAATATGCATTACATAAATGCACCACAATTGCAAAAAAAACTAATGTCTTCTGCAAAAAAAAAAAAGGTCTAACCTCTCCTATCAGAATGTGTCCTGTAGCATTTTTAATGAAAACGTCACGTTTCACTCCATCATCAAATGGCAAGTAAGTTCCAGGAGGGCTGGTGCTGCTGATCCCTGGGTCCTTAGGAAAAAACCAGACAAGCATGACTCACTCACAAGTTAAGAAAGTTCTGCTGCCACCTACTGGAAAAACACAGTAAGTGACTACTTATGCTCATTTACAGAATCACACAACATTATAACCAATTTAAAGAAGTGCTGTTTTGTGTTTATGTGTTTTTTAATATTTGAATTAAAAGCTAAATCGGCATCAGTTGTTTTTTTGTCACGTCTTTTAAATGTAAAGATGTCACACCAGGATGAGGATGTACTTCATGCCTTTCTCATGGAACTCCTCCACCATCTCTGGGAGGTCTCCAAATCGCCAGGGGTCGAAGGTGAACACCCTGCGCTTATTTGCATAGTCCAGATCATTCCACTGCACATCCTGATGGTGAAATGAGCAGAAAACAAAGTAATCTGTTATGGATTTCATGAGCGAGTTGATACATTTAAATTTTCATATAATTAATGGTTGATTAGACTCACAAATTAATTTTTCAAATATCAGAAAGCCTCTCTATTACTATGATCATATGTGCACACAATGAATTCCCATATACAGATAAAATGTCTTGTGAGCTTCAATTATTATTTCCATTTTATAGACAGAGCTTTGTGAGTACTTCAGTTACCATGGGAAATTTTGCATTGTGCATGCGCTCTGCCACATGCCGGGTTGTTTTAGTGGTTGTGTAACCCCAGCGACACAGATGAAAGCCCAGTGACCAATATGAAGGCATCATGGGATAGCCTGGGGACAGATAAATGACAACAAAGGAAGACATGAACACATCCACTCCTTTCCAGGTTATAACTGCACTGCCTCTTACATACACTACACACACTGCTTTAACAGGTTTTCCATCTCAAACTACATATTTATCTTGTTGGTATCTATATTGCCTAACACTCTTGCCTACTAAGATGTGTTGCACTTAAAAGACATACCAATGACCTGGAGGTACTGTCGTAAAACACTTTGAGGGTCCGGACCCAAAAAAACATACAGGTCCAGGATTCCACCGATAGCCACCCAGGTGAGAGCAGGGGTCGGCTGCAACATCACCTCTGCAGAGACATTTAGATGGATATTTACGTATGCTTGTAAGCTGAAGAGTCGATTGTGTATGGAAAGTGAGGATAAAAAGTGGAAGCGGGATGCTGTGTATGTGTGTAAACATATAGGTAGGTACCAATTGCATTGCTGTTGAGAAGGAAAACTCCATGTGCCAAGCCGTCCTCCTCCTGTACTATGTAGAATGGGTGGGAACCATAGAGGTTAGCATCAGCCTGTAGAGACAGAAAAGTGTCAACATTTAAAATGTGAATACACAATAGAAGAGAGGCAGAAAATGACGAAAAGCTGATACTGGCTCGTCTACAAGGATGGCTTGGTTTGAAATGCTTCAAAGGTCCAGTGTTAAGTGGTATCTAGCAACTGAAGTTGCAGATAACAACCAGCGGATTCATCTTCTCCTTCTGAGTATATAAAGGTGGCCCTCTCTTTTTGGTTTGTCTGTTCTGAGCTACTGTAGAGACATGTTGATGCACCATGGTGAACATTGGGAAAGAGGACCCGCCCCCTCTGTAGCCATAAAGTTAATGAAAACACCATTTTCTTTTAATTATACACCACAGACAACATACCTATGAATATTATATTACAGATACTGCCAAAAGATCCTCCTATCTTACGACCTGGACCTTTAGGTCACAGTATGATTACATTTTATATAACTTATATCACTGATATGTTCTGTACACCAGAGCTTATTTAACTTTTTGTCATGCCTCCTTCTAAAGCATTACATGTCTTGCTCATATTTTATTTGTTTTATAAGTTTTCGAGACTAGAAGAGATTAAAGAAAAATAAATATATGCAGTAGGAATATTGTTTCACAATTTATTAATTCCCTCTTGACCCTTCCAACTTTTCTTGTTACCCCTCAGGATTCACAGGCCTCAGGGTAGGAGCCAATGCAACAGACTAACATGAGGTGCGATGTCTCTGTTCCAGAGCGTCAGAGAAGTCCAGTTAAGGTCCAGGAGGAGGGAGATGTAATGCTCCCCAAGGCCAGACACAAGGGAAGAGGCCAGTGAGGTGGACAGCTGCAGGTACTGGTCAGCAAACAGCAGAGGAGAAACCGTGGTATTCATGCTGGACAGGAAGTGCACAAAACACAAGCAAAACATGCACCACAGGATGCTCATGATTAAGAAAACAGTTTATGCATATGAGTTTCTGTGTTACAAATGTTAGAAATTATAGGTATATAAAATATACATGAAGGTAAAATTAAAAGAAAACAATATTTAAATGTTTAAGTACCAGTAGAAAACAGGACCTTAGTAGTGTCAATAGGAACAAGCTGACTACACAGTGTTGACAATGTTAAACATATAAGGTAATGCAAATGTTACTATGATGCCATCTGTATAAAAGTGTTGTGGATTAAAACGGAAAAGACCTACTTACATTGTCCTTCCATTGGATTTTCGCCGCACTATAAAGCCAAATGGGTCAGACTGGTACTCAGTGGAGTAGAGGGTGTCTTGGGTATCAGCAGCATTGCTTTGAGGAAGACCACCTGGGAGCTTGACTTCATATCGCTGAGACGATAAATCCTTTAACTTGAGAGAAAACAAATGTCTCTTCAGCTTTTTTTTTAGCATATCCTGATAAACAGAGGGTCTAATAACGTGAGCTCAAACATGTGAGTAACCAAATAAAGTATTTAGTATAGAGTCATTCCCGTATGGTTTGTAAATAAGTAAACAAGTACTCCACTTTAAAAGAATGAGATACTTGCATTTTATTTGCGTATTTACAGTTCAGGCTACTTTACACTTATTCTCCCTTATTCTTTATTATCCTTACTTCCACCATTTTGATGTTTATACTTTTTTATTAAGTTAAGTTTTACTCGTAACAGAATATTGTATATAGAATATATATCAAAAGAAAACTTGAGCCAGTTTCATTATTAGATCCTCAAACTTTCATTGTCTATAAAAAATTAGAAATCAGAGACACTTACTACATAATTCTAGAAAAATCGATGTAATTACTAATTACACCTTTCCTCTTTTCCGTTATTTAAGAATAAAGTTATCAAACGTAAATGGTCCAAAAAATTAACTACCATTCCATTATCTTTAAACTATTATACTTAAAGTTTAATGTAAAAATTACGCTTAAATCATCATAATATAGACAATACAGAGGAGCATGGGAGGAGAATGTCACACAATCCATTACCATGCTGAAAGTGTTTGAA
This sequence comes from Acanthurus leucopareius, assembly GCA_029814765.1. Classification (NCBI taxonomy): domain Eukaryota; kingdom Metazoa; phylum Chordata; class Actinopteri; order Acanthuriformes; family Acanthuridae; genus Acanthurus; species Acanthurus leucopareius. Next base: position 11,605,452 of record JAQMCX010000021.1, on the reverse strand, counting down.
TCTGCCAATTTTAATTGCCATGGAAGATTTTACACTCTACTTGTTGCATTCCTCATCGTGTGATTTTAGTTGTGCAGAGGAGAAACAGAGTATTGGGTACTCACAGTAAGATGTAAACAGCCAGCAGTCTCTTCAATGACTTCTAGGCGCAGAGTGGGGATGTCTCTGGGGAGATATGAGGGGTTGGCACGAGTCAGGGTGGCAGCCTGGCCTCTTGTGGTGGGAGTGAAAGGACCCATCTTGTATCCAGGGTACAAACTCGGGTAGAAGCACCATGGTGGTCCTGTAGAGTTGGCCAGAGGTACATAGCAGCATCCCCTCTCCTCACACTCCTTCTGGCTGAGAAGCCTGTCCCTGGCACAGTCAAACCGACTCTCTGGGGCCATGTTGCATTTATTATTTCTGGATTTATCCGTTTCATGGGAGCTCTCTGAGTCCCCTGTCTTTTTGTCCACTGAATTTTTCTGTGGTCTTGTTGAATTAGCATAAAGAAGCCTATCGTGTGTTTTGATTTGATTTTGCCCACCATAGAATAATTTGACCAGTTTAGTCTCATGGCTAGAAAAATGGTTAATGTAAAAACATGTTGACAAAGCAAAAGCGAGGAGGAGCAGAGCTACAGTGACATTATGCTGCAGACACATACTGGCACAGGTCAATGGGCAAAGGTGAGCTGCGAAATTACATTACACACATTAATATGGTGTTAATGTTTCGTACTAGAGTAAGTTGCGCCGGTTGCAGAAAGCCATTACTTATATATAGTTAATAGTTAATCATTTACACTCACAATATGGTCCATTTTGTGGACGCTGAACTGTTTGGTTTGGTTCAGTAGCAGGTGCACTGACGTTCGTTAACTTTAGCTGTTAGCTAGCAGTTAGCTAACGAGCAATTCAATGTCGGAATTTGAATTTAGTATTTTCCTCCAAACAAATTATGTGAAGCAGTGGCGAAAACGCTTCAGTGTCACAAGGTATCAGAAAGTTGAGGATTTGAGAGGAATAAGATGAGTGCATTTCGAGAAAACATGTACTCGAAGACGGAGCGAAATTGAAGCTAATATCAGACTATGGCAAGCGTGTGAGGACAAAAGTGTTTTAATACGTCTACCGCTGCACCCGCTCCTCCTCCTTCATCGTCTTCTACAATTGGAATTTACAAAAACAACTATGCAACTAAAGTGCAACTATATAACAAATATAACTACACAGAATTTTCATGTTGCAAGCATTTGGGCTAGAACAAATTCTACTGATATTATTTAAATCAAGATCTTTAATATAATGTTTGTACTAATAGTTTATTAATAACAGCAATGTAGCTGACATTTTTAGTGTTTTAGACTTAAATATTTTGTAGTGCTCCTTTACAGTAGTCATACAATAGTTTCTTTCCGATGTTCAAGTTATGATTAAAAATAAGTGCATTCTCATATAGTCCTTATCAAAAATATAATGTGCCATTAATTTCAACTCTTTGTTAAGTCTAAAAAACTTAAAATTGAACACCTGTAAATCTAATGACCACATTAATAACTTGAGGTACAAACACTAACAAAAATCCCCTGATTTATCTATCATTATCAGAAATGAAATATCAACTTAGGACAATTTTTTTTACTCTTGTCTGAGAGGTTGTTTACACACTTTAAGATAGGAAAACATGTTACATTTTTATTTTAATCTGCATTAAAAAATACATTAATCCTGAATCGACTAACCCGTAACGGTGACAAAGTACTTCCAAAAATGGAATGAAAATTAGACAGGAACCATTTTGCACAACTTGCTTGGTTTTTTGGTCATTCTGTAGTTCTAAGGCTATCCAGCTCCAACATATCTAGTGGGTATGACAGTGAAGAAATTAAAACACAATGTTCTTTTGACTGCTTTCCTGCAAAATAAAATTAATCAATTTCTAGCAAGTATGGACCTTAACCTTTGGAACAACCTTACAGAAAAAGATAAACAGGTCCTATTCCATTTCAGTATTTAACACTGAAAAGTTAAATATATATATATTTTTAATACTTTCTGAAGTGACTTCTTATGAACTTAGCTTATTATTTTAACCCACTTTATAACTGTTTAAAAAATCTATTCAAGTCTTTGAACTGTGTAAAAGATATTGATACAAGAACTTGAAGTGTCAATATTTTTTTATTTTCCTTACACAGGCTTAGTCTGCCATGAAGTCTGCTGTTTCAATCCATACTTAGATAAAAAAAAAAACACTTTAAGATTTTAAGCTAGTGTTTTGTTCAAGGAATGACAACGTGAAACTGTAATTAAAGAGAATACAAGTTTACTGTAGTTTTCAACATTTTTGACAAATACATAATAACACCAGTTTTTACATGGGTAAATATTTCTAGATGTTTCTTTCAAAAACATATCTCATTCAATGTATAAAAGAAAATATCCCTAAGTGCAAAAATAAATCAAAAAAAAAAAGTACAGGCATGTTCTGTGGGCTGATTGGCTTGTTTGTAGTTTAATCATAGGAATAAATAGGTTCATAGTTAATGTAAAGTGTATTCATTTTTTATACAATCATTAATTTCTACAATTGCACATACATTTTTTTTCTGCTGCATATCAGTTTGTTTACACATTATTCTTCAACTGTACAGAATGTTGCTGTTTGGTTATTAATACATTTACAGTTAAAATACTGGTACAACGCCCATGAACATAGTTGCATTTTATTCCATAGCTTTCCATATTGTATCAAGGCAAATATTTTTTAAAAAAAGTGAGCGTAAGAAAAAATAAACTCTAAAAAATGTGAACAACAGTCTATCTTAATTGATTCTAAGAGCAATGTGAAATAACATGACACTATAAATGAGTACAAACAGAAAACTAAAGTTTCTGTTGGAGAAACACTGAGCTATAGGGAGGCAGATATAGTCCACACTGTTACTCATAGTAACCAGAGTTAATCATGTCAGTCCGGGTTTTCTGACACTTAAGCTTTGTTTTCTCATTACACTTCAACCTTACAAGATACAGTACTTATACCATTCTTTGACATTTCAGTTTCATTATAGCTAGCTACTTCAAAAACTATTACCAGAAAGCTTGTGTGTTTTGTATTGACCTTTACATAATCTTCTTCTGCTCTTGGTACTGAACTGTTTGCTTCAACTGACCAAAAAAACATATTGTGTGCGACCAGATCATTGTTCAAAGACAAACTATTTTTTCACAACAATGTTGCAGGCAACAGGGCCTCTGAATGTAAACCCCAGGTAAAATGTGATGTTTTCATTACCATGAGGGACTGAAGGCACGTGAAGAGGCACCATACTGAACCTTTTTTTCTGAGGGCCTTCAAGGTACACCACTCCATCTTCAGTCCATCCAGAAACACTTTTCAGCATCTTGGCAATCTCAGGCTTTTTCCATGCCTCACCCCTAAACCACTTCATGCGTTTCTCAGACACTGAGAACCCTTTGGTGACACTTTCAATCTTTTTTTTGTGGACAAACTTGTCC
>JAQMCX010000021.1:11591539-11601849 GCA_029814765.1 Acanthurus leucopareius | reverse complement strand
GACATTTTTAGTGTTTTAGACTTAAATATTTTGTAGTGCTCCTTTACAGTAGTCAAACAATAGTTTCTTACTGATGATCAAGTTATAAATAAAAATAAGTACATTTTTTAATATGGTCCTTAACAAGAATATAATGTGCCATTAATAACAACTCTTTGTTAAGTCTGAAAACTTAAAATTGAAAACCTGTAAATCTGATGACCACATTAATAATTTAAGGTACAAACACTGACAAAAAAATCCCCTGATCTATTAATCATTATCAGAACCATAACCATTAACTTGGGAGACATTTGTTATTCTTGTCTTGTCTGAAATGTTGTTTACTCACTTTAAGATAAGAAGTCACAATACTATGTTTCTGTTTTAATATGCATTAAAAATACATTAATCCTGAATTGACTGTGTCTGTGAGAAAGTACTTGTCAGTAATTCTTAAAAGCTCCGACATATCTAATGGGTATCACAATGGAGAGGTGAAAACACAATGTTCTTTGGACTGCTTTCATACAAAATAAAAAGGTAATAAAGCTCTAGTGAGTATGAACCCAAACCTTTGGAATGACCTTACAGAAAAAGATAAACATGTCGTATTTCACTTCAGCTTTAAACACTGCAAAGTTGAAACAAACGCACTTTTGCACTTTTAACTCCATCAAAAATCATCATCAGATTTCAAGTTTGTGTATTGTTCAAGGAATGAAAACATGAAACTAAAATTAAATAGAGTATCTGTTTATTGTAGTCTTCAACATGATTGACAAATACTTAAGAACACCAGTGTTTACATGGTCAAATATCTCTTTGTTTCTTTCAAAAACAAATCATATTCAGTGTATAAAACAGATATCAGAAAGTAAAAATTAAATAAATCAGAAAAAAAAATCAAGCACAGGGATGCCCTGCTGCCTGACAGGCTTGTTTGTAGTTTGATTAGAATAAGTAGATTCTTGTAATGTGCATTAATTAATTTTTTAAACAATCATTACCTTATGTACTTAGCATACATATTTTTCCGTACATATCAATTTGTATACACATCACTCTTGAAAGTGCAAAATGTTGCTGTTTAGCGCTTAAGACATTTATGGTTAAAACACTGGTATAATGCTCATAAACGTTTGCATTTTATTTCATTGTTTAATACACTGTATTAAGGAAAATGATTTTAAAAAATGTGAGTGTAAGAACACATAAAATGTGAAAAATGTGAATGGAAATCTGAGTTGAATCTAAAACCAATGTGAAATAACATGACACAAAATATGAGTCTAAGTAGAGAACTAAAGTCTATGTTGGAGAAACACTGAGCTATAGGGAGGCAGATATAGTCCACACTGTTACTTTGAGTATCCAGAGTTAATCATGTCAGTCCAGTTTTTCTGATGCTTGAGCTGTGTATTCTTAGTACATTTCAAACTAAAAAGATACAGTACTCATACCATACCATATTCTTTGACATTTCGGTTTTATTTTTTATATTAGCTACTTCACAAACTATTATCACAAGGCTTGTTTGTTTTGTATGAAACTTTTCATACTCTGTTCTTGTCCTTGGTAATGTGCTGTTTGCTGTCCAATGCTTCAGTTAACACAGAACCATATTGTGTGTGACAGGATCAATGTTTGAAGACAAACTATTTTGTCACAACAATGTTGTAGGCAACAGGGCCTCTGAATGTAAACCCCAAGTAAAATGTAATGTTTTCATTACCATGAGGCACTGAAGGTACATGAAGAGGCAAGATATTGAATTTCTTTTTCTTTGGGCCTTCAAGGTAAACCACTCTATCCTCAGTCCATCCAGAAACACTTTTTAGCATCTTGGCAATCTCAGGCTTTTTCCATGCCTCACCCTTAAACCACTTCATGCGTTTCTCAGACACTGAGAACCCTTTGGTGACATTTTCAATCTTTTTTTTGTGGACAAACTTGTCCAATCCATTCCCACTACCCAGAAAAAAATGGGTGTAAAGCCTTCTCTTCCTCTGAGGAATGTCTTTCATCTTGGTCCAGTAGCCTTTTTCCAGGTGTTCAACAGCTGATTGCACGATTTCATACTTGGTTTCTTTCTCAAGGTCTGTGTCATGATTCTCTGGCCAGAATAGTAAGGTAATCAAGAACAGGGCACTTGGTAAACATTTCCTTTTATCAGATGGGAGCTGACGACAAAGTGCCTGTAGATCTTTTAGTGAAGCTACCTTTTGAGTCTGTGGTGATAAGCAGTTCAGAGTGATGTGGGCCACTATGTAATTGACAATATCCCTTTGACCAAATTTGGCCTTAATGGGATTGCTGGGGTAAAGAGAGAGGATGCTCTGCAGAAGATTAACTGCATCCCTCTGGTCAGTTAGCTTGGACAGGATGGATGTTATGTTCCCTCCACCAAGATGATAAATGATCATGCGTTTTTGAAAAGAAGTTAGATTGGCAGGGATTGACTCTCCATGTTTAAGAATTGCAGCAGAATCAGCTTCACTGAAGTACTTCCCATACTCGCAAGATTTCTTTGCCAACCACTTCAATGGCTGCCTTATCTTCTCCTCAGGACTTTCAGGGGTCTCTTCTTCATCTGCGTCAATGTCTGTCTGAAAGAAACTGAGGTCTTCTGAAATCCATTCTAAGGCATCTTGCATTGTCATGTGAAGTTTTTTCAAACGGCCATGAAATGGTTCCCATTCATCTTCAATTTCCTTTGGAATGTAATCTGTTACCAAGTACTTCATACACTCTGAATGGCCATTGATGCCATTCGAAAACACATCCAATGAAGAGATCAGTTTGAGAAGACTGCATCCAACCTCAACTTCAGAAAAAAATCCTGAATTGTTGACATTTTCCATATCTTCATCAGCTGCTTTCTCAGACTCTTGAAAACACTCCAGGGCTTTCAATGCAGTCTCCACAGCATCTGCTAAATTTTGAGCAGTCTTTGGTACATTATCACTGTCAAGAGCTTTGCATTTTGCTTGGAACCATTTTCTGTACACCTGTCCTTTTGTGTCAAGTATGTATGAGTTGTGAGGCTGCTGTTTAGCTGCTGTTTCTGCCCAGTGTTTTGCCTCTTCAAAACTTTCATAAGTATAATGAAGACGAGCAAGTTGTTGTGCAAAAAATGGATCTTCATGGAAACGCTGAAACGCTTCCTTGAGTAACTCAATTGCTCTGCGTGGACTTTGCTCGTTTTCACACACATGCTCAATAAAAGGAGAGAAGAAACTATCATATTCATCTCCTTTGCTTATTCTAGATCGCCTTATGAAAAGTGCTCTCAAGAATGACAGGTATTCATCCCTTCCGAATCTGTGCTCGAAAAGTACAGTTTCATGGAGCAGTTTCATTGCTAAACTGCTTTGGGTCTGGTGGTTTCCTAAAAGTTGTTGGAGAATTTCCTTTGCAACAAGTGGGTGGATAATTCTGATTGATTCAATGTGTGTCCTGTCATCTCTAAGATGCAAGAAGACCAGCTTAGCTTGAGGGCTGAGTGATTTCTCAAACTCATGCTGGCGAAACCTTTCCAAATGGAAGGTTAGAGCAAGCAAAGCTTCACAATGGGACTGAGAGATGAAAGAGTTCTGAACATATGTGTTCAGCAGTGCTACATAGAGAATGAGACGAGTGACAACAGATTGATGGTCAATGTCTTGAAGCAAATGTTCAACAAACTCTTGAATGTATTTCTCACTGAATCCTTCACTCATCAAAACAAATGTCAGGATGAACTGAGGCACATATTGTTGTTCAAGTGCCTCTCTTTTTCCAGCAAACTTTCTGTTCTCTTGAGGAGACAGTTTGTGAGTGACAGACACATTCTGCAAAGCAGACTCCCTGCATTTAGTCTCTGGATCATGGGACCGTCTGCAGCTCAACAAAATGAAACAAAGAGTTCCATTCTGAATTCTTTTGGTGTTAGTGGCAACCTCTAGTTCATTCCTGAGATCATCTAGATATTCTTTGTCCGAATCTTCAATAAGGAGCAGCACAGGAAGACAGTGCTGTGGATCTTTTTCTTCATATTCTCTTAGTTCAACTGCATGTTGTGCAACAACAGCAGCTGAGTATGAAGGCTTCACAACTGCACACCTCAGAGATCTTCTGTTGTTCCACAGCACTTGTCTTGCCACAGTGCTTCCACCACTTCCTGGATGATGGTAGATGTTTATACTATTCACCGGAGTTTCATCTGCATTTGGTTTCAAAACGTCATGTAGAAGTTTGGAGACCTCGTTATAAGCATCTCTTTCAATTACCTCTCCAATATACTTCCGCTCAGCAAGCCAAAAATTCAACCAGTTCACTTTCCCACCACGGTAGAACTGCTGTTCAATGTTTGATTTCTCCTCTTTGATGAAATCTTCACTTGTTTCATCACAATGATTGACTGTCAGAATTTCCAGAGAATACATCTGTTCCTCTAACTGGGTTTCAAGGAGACATGTTCCTTTAACAAAGACTGGTAGGTGTTTGCTGGCACATGCTTTAGTAGGCTGTATTTGCTGTAGAGTTGCATTAATGTGACTCATTTTCATCCCAACAACACTAGAATTGTTTACAGTTTCTGTTCCACATGACCCCTCTGCAAAGCTTTGCCACTTCTGGAAGTTTTCTGGCAATTCACAGATGCAGATGATGTCTTCATGGCCTTCCATATCTGTGAAAAACTCATTAAAGGTGTGCAAGAGTGGTTTCTCAACAGGTGATGTGAGAAGAAAAATGACTTGGAAAATCCCTTTTGGCAAAATTTGTTTAGAGATCAATGACACGGATTCTCGCAGGAGAGTCATTTTTGTCTTGATCCAAGTCATTTCATCACATGAGGTTTCATTTCCTTTATATTCTGTGCGACCATTACAAAAGATCCAGCTAGTTTGCTCAAACAGATGGAGCTGGCTTGTGAATTCTTTGATGCTCATGTCACCAGATATCCTATAGCTCTGCAGAGAATGCATGTTTGCAGCATGATGTTGAAGGTAGCTACTAGAGGCCAGATATCTTGGAGTCTGGGTCAAAGTCAAACACACAGAATATGTTCATGTTAAGCAGCCAATCAATATTGCTAAGGTCATCAGGTTTGAATTTATTTGTGACAAGAATGAACCATTTCTCCTTTTCAATGAATTTCTTCCCACTTGTCATTAACATTGTGAGTTTCCTTCCAAGGTCTTGGCTCAAGTGTGGGGCACTGAAGAACTGGTTTTTCTCTGCTTCTTCTCTCAGAGCATCGCGATCTTTGACTCGCTCATAAAAGTCACCCACGTCTTTGTCGATCACTGGCTCCGTTTTTGAGCCCACCCTCCGCAGAATTGTTTCCTTCTCAAATTCTACTTTGTTAGCTGACTCCTTGAAGTTTGGAAGACGAACTGCATACACCTTGCTTTTGACGATACTTAGTGACGGTACAATGTCAACTTCTACCACATACCTTTTTTCTGAACTTTCTCTATCCATAACTTCAATGAACCTTGGTGGCCGCACACATGCACGTACATGCTCTTTGTTAGAAGAGATACTCCTTTCAATGTAGTCCAAAGCATCAACATAAATATCTTTCTCTTTTACAGGTATACCAATTATCTCACCGTGCACATATCCTTCATCCTTGCTGTCCATCACACCAAAGTGTATTGTGCCATTTGATCTGATATTCATACAGCCAATTGCAAATTTAAGGACCTCTTTGGCAAACTTAGCTTGGAGTCTTGTGCGGTCCAATGTAGCAGCTAGAGCAAAAGACTTAAACTCATGGAACGGAGATGTCAGATTGAAAGCACCTGATTCCGGTTGCAGGACTCTGTGCTTTACATATACGAAATCAATCCCTTCTTGATCAAATAGTCGTGGTTTGCAGTCTTCTTTGAAAGTTAACACACACTGTTCCTGAGTAGTTGATCTCTCCTCTGAGACATTTTGATCCTTCTCAGGAGTATGTGCTGGAGGACCTTCACCTTTTTTGTCACTGGTGGGCTTTTTCTTTCCTTGAGGCTTTTGCTTGGTCCTGATGAGCTCATCTCTTTTTTGAATAATATAATGAGCTGGCCCTGATTTCATGCAAATCTTGGTCTTCAGAAAGTCTTCATTCAATGTAAAAAGTGTTTTCCCATCTACTTCTTCCTCATAGAGCTTTTCTACGTACTGCTCCTTCACTTCAATAGATCTTAGCCAGGTGCTTACTTGAGACTCTGTCCAAGTCTTGAGTGACTGGTCAAGTTCTTCAGCTATATATTAGCAGGTAAAAAAGAAAACAGCAAAATTTTGGTTATAAATAACAGAATTTGATAATCACTATGAACTTCTCAAAACTTCAGACATATTTGCATTTGCATATTTAGAGATGTTTAGTAGAAGCACATACAGTATATGCTACCAGGTAGTTAATGGTTTTCCTGCAAATTACTAGAGAGATAAGTTCATTCAACATGTGGAACCAAATAGGAGAGAGCTGGGAGATGATTTTAAAATCTGAGGTTTCAGTAAATTCATGCTCTCGACACAGGATTGGAGAAGCCCATTGGGCTTTTTCTTGAAATATCCATGATCTCCTCCAAGTGCCATTTGTCCTCTCTTTTCTTCTTCACCTCTTCCGTTTACTCACAAAATCAAAATACCAGTGCCATTGAAACTATTTATCAGAAATATTCCTGTTTGGAAGCAAATGAATGATAAATGCACACTACCTCTACCTGCTGCTCTGAAGAGTTACCTTTCAGGTAGGTGCAGAACATAAGTGCTAGTTAGGTTATTGTCAAGTGCTTCTTTTTGGCCAAGACATGGACAACCCAACAGTCAACTTTCATCACTATTAGTTGTTTAACGCTTGGTGTTTCAGCTGCTTATGATGTCTGTGGCACTTGGCCCAAGCTGATTAATTTGTCATGAAGGTTTAGATTTTTGAAACAGTTTTTGAACAACACTGTCACTCTATTACCTTATGAAGTTGATACGGTGACTGTTTGAGTATACAATTGCCTTTTCCAGGTCCAGCTGACATGAAGCAAAGTTATCTCTCATTTCAAGTCGTGTGGCCCTGCTATCTATGATCTGGTCTTCAATAACTCCTGAGTGAAATGTCTGTTTTTTCCTGCTGTTAAAGGATCTTTCCAGCTAGTTACTAATTCTGTCTGTTGTAAAATTACTGAGAATTACCAGTGAAACAGACCAAAACAGAAACAAGTTATGCTCTAGAAAACTGTACAGTGCTAAAATGCTCTATATAACTATGGGGAACTGCAGAGTTGGGGGATAAATGTAGCATCTTCACAATAAGTGACCATTTTCTCATTAAAACATAATGTTTTTACTAGTTACCAATAGGTAATACATTTACAGGCTCATATGCACCAGAACAGTAAATGGTAAGATGACTATTATTGCTTGCGATACTGCACCTTGTGTTTCTTCACAATTTTATTAATACCAAATCTTATGCAGGACCAAATTATTACCCAATAATAATACTCAATAATACATTGTTGGTCAATCCAAACCTATGTTGCACAACATTTTAGGTAGAATTGTTTACTTTGAAAGCAGAGAAGAAAAATAGTAAGATGACTACATCATCATGCAATTACTGAAAACAGGAAATTTTAGAGATGCAACTCATCATGCCACTCACCCATGATTTTGTTTCTCCCTTCTTCACAACATTAGCTTTGGCATTTACTTATTGTTTTCTTCCATCTGCAAAAGAAATTTGTTTGACTTTTACATTCAGTTCATTATCATCATACATACACATGAATATGTGGAAAATGAAACTGGGTCATTGATGTTACATTAAACTTTGTGTTAAGATATTCAAACTTGAATCACAGATCATTTTAGTTCTCATGTAACTTTGTGTTTTTGTCTGGAGACTTATGATGCAAGAAGTTTGGTTCATTATGTTACTCTGACAGTTCAGTCTTCCATATGACTCAAACAATTGCTATCAAAATGATCTATTTCATGTTGGTCTTCTCATGTGCATGGAACTGAAACTCTAAAGCACACTATATAAATATATGAAAAAAGTGTCATTATTAAAAGCCACCATATTTCTGGGGAGGCTTTCTTTAAGATTGTGTTGTGTGCCTGTTGGAATTTGTGCACATTCAGCCATTTGTGAGGTAAGGTAGTGGTGTTGGATGAGAAGGCCACGTTCATAATTGATATTCTGTTTCCTTTCTTAAATGTTAAATCGTGTTTGTTGAGGTCAGGTCTCTCTGCAGGACAATTGACTTCCCCTCGACCAAACTTGTCTAACCTGTTCTTTGGCACAGTTCGGAGGCACAGTCATGCTGGAACAACAAAAGACTCTGAGCTGATGCCACAAAGTTGGTAGGCACCCAATTGGCAAAAATGTTGTTGTAGCCTGTAGCATTAAAAAGACCCTTTACTATATTCAGGGACCTAAGTCAAACCCTGTAAAAACAGCCCCAGACCATTATCCCTCCTCCACCAAACTTGATGACAGGCACCATGCACTCTGGTAGGTTATGTTCCCTGGCATCTGACACACCCATCCCTGAGGAATTTTTTGGTCCTCAAACATAAATAAATAAATGAACAAATAAATAAATAAATGAATTAATAAGTGTGTGTGAGTGAATTTTTGTAAAGAAAATGTAGCTGTCAACTGAAATAATGGAGTTATCATTACTGCATTATATGATAATAATTAAATATTACAATATTTTTTATTAAATGAGAATATTTTTTAAACACTAAATTACATGTAATTTTAAATTGCATTGTAATTAATACAGTTCCAATGCAGTTAAAAGATTTTCTGCTCTCTGCATGTAAACATAAGGTAAAACACACCAGGCTACATTGTAATCACTATTTCACTACTTCATATCAACCTGAGCAAATGACTAATTTCCCCCTTTTTTCTTGTATTGTTTTGTTTGTTTTGCTTTCCTGGCTCCCTCCAGAGCATGTACTCTGGCTTTGAACCTCTGTATCAAACTTATTTAGCATATAATGTTGTTGAGTTCATGTATGCTCTATAATATAATCGTTGATTAGACGCAGGAAATAGCGGGCTACATCATTAGATAATTTTGTTTTGTCATACACAGCCATAAACACAGGCCATACACACACAGAACAAAAAATAAATAAATTAAATAAAATAAATAAGTGGTCATTTTTCTTACCTCAGAATGATTCTGAGAGAAATCCTTTTAATTAGGTTTTTTTTTTTTTTTTTACCAACAAGGAAGTGGCGAAACTCGGAAGACCTCGGTGTCTCGTCTAGTCCTGTGTCGACGGGCGCTGCCTGCTGATGCCCAATCATTTTTATAGAATGATGAGGGTATGGTCCACCCTTCTCTGACTCTGATTGGAGTTTTACCAGATCCCTGACCAATCGCATTTCCTACACCTAGACCTGACCAATCAAACCAACGAAGGCAACAAGTACTAACAAATCAGGACTCAGAGTAGGGAGGGTCCTGTTTACCTCCGGAAAACTAAACCTGGCGGGCGATACACAGTGCGCAAGCTCAGACCCCTAAGTTTCGTTTTTGAGAAAATGCATACAAAGCAGCTCACTGCATGTGTCAGAGCTACATCCATGGTTTTACCTAACTCACAAATACAGTTGATTTTGTGTGCGTTGTGCTCTGATAAAAAGGCCAAAAGACAAACACTGCAAAACTGTGCAAAACAGCACAGCACAAAAAACATTCAAATTTAGTCAACTATAATGTAGCAGTACAACCACGTCCTTATAATGTTTTATTTAAAACCCTGCACTCATAAGGAGAAACAGCAAAAAAGCTCACTTTTAATATAGTTCATCTGTGATCACTTTAATTATCAGAGACAATGCAGTTATGTAACGTAAGAAAGAGCAACTTGTTTTTTCACATTGCAAGTTTTGACCTGTTAACCATGTTAGATAACTTTGTGGAATCACATGCCAGCATTAACAATGTGGTTACTTTATCAGAAATAGTACCAGCAAGTCAAGTCAGTGACATTAACAGCTTTAGAGATGCATGAGGTAAAACTGTTTTAAACAGCTGTTCCATATGCTGCATGAGATGTAGAGCTTGCTTTACCAGGTACCTGCTGGACCACCTGTTCTGACTCCCCGTCAGTCTTCGAACCAAGTTATGTTTCCCCTTTGCTCTGAATGCACAGAGATAAAACTGATATAGATCTCTTCATCTGCAGTGTATTTTCCATGACGTTGGAGTGTCCCTTTAAATGTACTTTCAGGCTAAAATTGCATTATTGTTCATTTGTATTTACAAATTTGAATCCTGATATCTGAGTCTGTTTTCAGACGCAGTAGTATACCAGTCAGCCACTTGAAG
>JAQMCX010000021.1:11544645-11591439 GCA_029814765.1 Acanthurus leucopareius | reverse complement strand
GTCGAACTCGCGACCGCTGCGTGGAGGACTGAGCCTGCCGTACATGGGCCGCCCGCGCTCCCGATTGAGCTAAACGGTGGCCCGAAAAATTGATGTTTGACTAACATGTCACTGAATACAGGGAAAAGCGAACATCTGGATCAGACAGTATGAATACCAACACCTTCACAGTAAGTCAGATGTTATTATGCATCACATCCAGATGCTAATGACAGACACCAATCAAAAATGTGTGACTGTCTTTCCTATACCTGATCTTGGGGCTGCAATGCTTGAAGAACTGAAGGAATTTAGGGATCATAATGTTGAGGGGTCTGTTCAGAGCGTCGCTGTCCAGCAGCTCCGATGAGTCCTCACAGATCTTCTGCAGTGCTCCAAACGAGCCCTGAGACACGGACACACACAGAGAGGCTGTCAAATCAAAACGCAAACGTACAGGGACACAGAGGAGAGAGTGACACTGCATCAGAAAACACGCCTGAAGCAAAAGGAGCATATGCACTGTGCAGACTTTGCTTTTCAGCCGAGTGTTCACAGAAAGTATTTTATGACACCAATTATTTTAGTCACTGCCAACGGATCTTCTCCTGCAATAATATTATCGTAATATTATAATTATATTAACTATGTCAATCACAGATGCAATTAAGAAATTATCAGTTTTACTGGTCATGATCTTGAAAATAAATATCAGTGACTCCTGCACTGAGGACATTTAAACTGGAAACAGAGCAGTGATCAATGATATCAGTCCTGTGCTTCTCCCATGGTGTGTCCAATAATGTACTGCTGTGAACACTTCACGATCTCAGCTTTAACATTTTTATAAAGTTCATATATATATATATATATATATATAAAAAAGTAAATTATTATTATTATTTGTTATTTCTTTATTAGACTCTGCCAATCCATCCATTCATACATACACATACACACACAGAGGTGTTTTCAGGATAATTGTAAAAACTCTACTTGATTAACAACTACAGCTTTTTCCTGTGGGCTTTGTTGCACTCACTGCAGTGGGACAAATATAATCTTTTTTTTTTCTTTTTCTGTACCTGAAGTTAAGTTTGGTGACCTCATGTAACTCTCAGCATTGCTATGCCTACACATTGGGTGTGTAAGGCTTTCAGAAAGTGGAAGCCATTCTATTAATGGTAAGAAAAAAGATAAACGCATGGCAGGGTCAGTGCTCACCTCACAGGTGTTGTAATCCTCTGAGTTGAGCAAGTTGCAGAGCTGGGGCAGCAGCTCAGGCCATGTTTGCAGCTCTCCCTTGGAGGCGATAGTAGTGATCAGGATGCCTTAAGGATCAGCAGAGATAACAGACTTCAGATAGTGATTTATAGTGAACAGGGCCACAAGCAGTTGACTTTGCAGCAGCTCTGGATCAGACAGTATGAATACAAATACCTTCACTCTCAATCAGAAAATTTTATGCATCATCTCCAAATAAAACCGCAGGAAAGCAGGGGGACTAAGGGCTAAGGATGTAAAGATTAAAAGCTAGCCACCAAAAATAAGTGGCCAGGAAGAACAGTATTCACGCCACATGCTGATGTGACGCCCATTGAACACACCAACTCACCAATGGTTGCCCGGATAAGCGGCGACGGATCACCGATGTTGTTGAGACATTCTTGCTTGATGAAGTCAGCAACAGTGGGGGGAAAGTTCTGATAGTGGGCCTTAACATTGTTCTTCAGTATCAGACCGCTCAGAGAGCGAGTCGGCTCGTCTGATGAGATAAAGAGAAAAGGTACATAGTTAGGACACAGTGGAGATGTACAACCTAACCCTAACCCTGTACTCTAATGACTAGTAAAGATAATAACCTTTACAGGTACCAGTTCTATCTTAACTTTATGTGATGGGCCAAAACCAACATCAGATCCCATACATAGCAGTGCTACTTTTTCAATTTAAAGTGCATCACTGTGAGATGATTCTTAGATTAAGTGATTTAAGTATGTAATTACACATCAATGTCTTACTGTGATCAAAGACCTTCATTCAACATTTACTTTTGTTTGATTACTCTAGATATATTCATATAAACCTGCACAACAAGATGGTGTATTGCTCGACTTATCCTTCACCAGATGAAAAGAATAATTACAGACTTTGTTCTCTGCCAACCCCAGACAACATGAAAGTATGGCAAACTAGCATTGTTTTAGCAGAAAATTGACTTGTTATTTATCAATAATCTAGGTGTTTTATAGAGGATGGCTAAGAGAGGAAAATGTTGTGGCTACTCACCTTCGGTTTTGAGTCGTGTGAGAACAAAAATTAGATAGTTGTTAAAGTCGGGGAACTGGTTGAGTTGTTCGAGTTTCTAGCACAGCAGTTAAGGACCATTATGATTTTAACTTGATTATTAACCAACAAACCATCTATCTGTGCCAAGTAATGTGTTTTTTTACAATAGTCAAAAAAGAAACATACAAAGAAACAAAATACTAATGAAGAATGGCATGTTCCTCCATATGGAATCACTACATATACATATAGATATACAATATTATTATTACTCCCTGTTGGGCTGCTACAGAAAACATCCTCGACCTCCTGCAACAAATTTCCCCAGTAATCCCAGAATTGTTGTGTTTTGGATTTTGTAGTTATGGCCAATACGATTGTATTTTTCCTTGGTATGCCTTTTCTTCATTGTGTTGTATAGTGCGAGTATTCTAAATGTTAAGAAATGGTTTTAGGTGAAACTGTATGTGCTGGTGTCTTGCCCAGGGCTCCTTGGAAGATGAGATCTAGTATCTAAATAGGACCTTACTGGTTAAATAAAGGTTTAAATACAAAATAACAGCGATAATAAAAATAATAATAACATAGCAGCAAGCACTGTGAAGTTACATGGTGTGGCTTTAAATTCCTTTTAAGTATTTTCTAGCATAAAATCATACATATCATGAGAGAGGGTAAAACAGTATGCAAACTGGTAAAACACAATTTGCATACTTTACTCTGCAAGCCACCAGTTTCACTGTAGTAGGATACTTGTTGGACAGCTCTCTGTGTCACTGTGTTGGGTGACTGTGAGTCTTTGAGCAGTTGGAGGACCTGCTGAAGTCCCTGCTCATCTGGCTGCCACTCCATCCTGAATAACAAAAAATTGATTCACAGATTAATTTAGTTCTATTCCAGTACACTCTTATGATCTCCAAACATTACTGGGCAGAACAAAGGACAAACAGGTAAGCAAGTGGTCTCTGGATCAGACAGTATGAATACAAACACCATCACAGAAATCAGTTGATGTTGTTGATGCATCATCTCCAAAGTTCACATGCTAATGCAAGGCCAGAGTGCAAAATAATGAACATATTACAACATTAAAATCCACTGGATACTAAATGGTATCTTACTTCTTGCATCTCTTGTTAAAATCTTTTTTAATGCATCTTTCGTGCAACTAGTTCCTGCTAAAGAAGGGCCCCTGTTGAGCAGTTCATAACGTTTTATTACCTCTGCAAGCACCGCCTACTGCTACATTCATGTAATTGACCCAGATATCTAATAGGTGATGATAAAGGGAAAACACCAAAGGATGTTTGGCGGCAGTTAAAGGTGCCCATGGTGTAGGCTGAGGGTGGACAGGGGGCCCACAAAAGTTGGTGAGAGGTAATAAATGAGAGAAGACAGACACGCAGCAGCAGCTGGCCTCGTAATCCGGCGTAATAACATCCAAAAACTGTAACTGGAAATCTGCTTGAAGTACAAAAATGAGGACATCAGACAACACGTCCAGCCAAAATCTCTGTGACCCGGCTTAACCGCTCCAAGTTAATCCTACCCCTACGCCACCCGGTCCGTTGGTCTAAGTCACAGAAATGCTGTGTAAACCAATATTTCTTGTTCAAATTTAGCAACGTGCTGCACAGCACGTGGACCCCAGACTTGCGATTTAACCGTTGGGTCGCGTTCAGCTGTGGTGATCAGAGTGGAAGGAAAGTTGTCGGGGGCCAAATAACAGTTTAGCCATGTAGCAGGGCCGCCTTTCCCAGTTTCACGCTAGCAGTATGTTTGGATTTACCTACTGGTGTAGTTATAGTTGAGCGCAAGTGGTTAGTTTTATGCCGTTATAATTATTTTCATCGATCAACGTTAACCTAAATGCTGATTACAAACCATTTTAAATGTCTATTTGGAGTTGACCCGATGCTAACGTTACCAAAAGTTGCCCTTCTTGCTCAGGCCTGGCCCACGGGGCAGTTCCAGTCTGGGTGTACGCAATGTACCCGGCATAAAATAGTCAAATACCGCCATCTGCTATCCAAAAGACGAATCGAAACGTAATAAATTTACGTCCTGAGATGAGGCTTTCTTCGCAATGTACATGAAAGGCAACATAAATAGCATAACTCTAGCATCTAACATCGGGTACAAACTTGGTGAACACGTTTTTCAAGCTGGCGTTAGCCGCTAAGCCCCCTGATCACAGTGTTTGACTGGAATGCTAATGCTACTAGCCAGGCTAATGCTACACAACCGACACTAGCTTAATATTCGCTTTATCGGAAAACCTTACCCGATGAGACGGTATAGTCGATGAAATATATGTACAAAATGTTTGTTTAAGTACTAGCTTGTTACTAATATACGTACAATGTTGACTTGAAAGTTGAAAAATCGGTACTAGGCCGCTCTTCTCCCGTGCGTCGTAGCGGTTCCTCTTGTTCAAATGAGCACGCTGACTGAAATTGATCTATGGCGGCTTCCGTTCAGTACACATTTCGCTAATTACGCGAGATTACAAGAACCCCAGTATTGCTCCATTAGGCTGCCTGTTTCGACACATTTTAAATGTTTTTTTTAAATTGTTAATTGTTAAGTAAAACGTAAAATAAATTAAAACAATACCTATAATACCTAAATTATAGCCTGAAAACACAGAAATAGTAATAAAGATGATATTATCTATCTATCTATCTATCTATCTATCTATCTATCTATCTATCTATCTATCTATCTATCTATTTTTTAATTTATTTTTATTTGACCTTTAACCAGGAAGTCCCATTGATATTCAAAATCTCTTTTACAAGAGAGACCTGGCCAAGGTAGC
Organism: Acanthurus leucopareius; assembly: GCA_029814765.1. Taxonomy (NCBI): domain Eukaryota; kingdom Metazoa; phylum Chordata; class Actinopteri; order Acanthuriformes; family Acanthuridae; genus Acanthurus; species Acanthurus leucopareius. Next base: position 11,586,350 of record JAQMCX010000021.1, on the reverse strand, counting down.
AGCCAATCACAACATATTAAAATGCGACAAATACAACAAAAAGAAACAAACATAGAAAATTCCACAATAAAACAAGAACAACTATTAAAACATAGCGGACCTCTCACGAAAAACAAGCACATTTCTCTGTCACCACATTCTTTATTATGCCCCTAAATTTATTAATTGATATGAGTGTTTCTAATCTAAGATCTTTCTGCAGATTATTTCATATAATCGTTGATAAAACACAGGAAATAGCAGGCTACATCAATACGGACAGATAATTTTGTCGTACACTGCCATAAACACACGGACCATACACACACACACACACAGCAAATAAATAAATAAATAGGTGGTCATTTTTCTTACCTCGGAAAGATCCTGACAGAAATCAGCCTTTGGCAGTTCTCTGAACTAGGTTTTAATTTGTTTTTTGTTTTTTGTTTTTTTACGAACAGCGAAATTTGTCCAACGATGTTACGAAGTAACGAAACTCAGACTTCGGTGTCCTCCCTAGTCCTTTATCGACGGGCACTGCCTTCTGATGCCCAATCTAATTTTATAGAATGGTGAAGGTATGGTCCACCCTTCTCTGACTCTGATTGGACTTTTAGCAGATCCCTGGCCAATCGCATTTCGTACATCTAGACCTGACCAATCAAACCAACAAAGGCAACAAGTACTGACCAGTCGGGACTCAGAGTAGGGAGGGTCCTGCCTTCACCGTTCGGAAAACAAAACCTGGCGGGCGATACACAGTGCGCAAGCTCAGACCCCCAAGCATCGTTTTCGAGGAAATGCATACACAGCAGCTCACTGCATGTGTCAGCGCTTTACCCTAACTCACAAATACAGTTTATTTTGTGTGCGCTGTGCTCTGATGAAAAGGCCAAAACCAGGCTGTCTTTTAAGAAGATTTTAAGAAAGTAAATAACAAAACACTGCAGTCAGTCAGGAAAATGTAACTAGATGACAAAAAATAAACAACAGGAACATGTTGGCATAGACCTACTTCACAATAAGTAAGCTTACAAACACAAGCAAAAGACAGTAAGGGGGATTTTTATTGGTACACTGTCTTTTTGTCATTCTTATGAGGGAAATAAAGGCAGGTGATCAAATTTATGGGAGGCCCAAGAATATGGAAACTAACCCTAAGATATTCCTCACATGGCTCTGAACTCTATCCTAACATGCCAGGTTAAAACTTGTAACACTGAGTGTGTGAAATTACAATACTTAATATTACAAATGTAAGCTGAACATCACTTGAATTAAGACAAACACTGCAAAACTGTGCGAAATAGCACAACTCAAAAAACATACAAATTTGGTCAACTATAATGTAGCAATACAACAACACTCTTAATATTTTATTTAAAACCCTGCACTCATAAAGAGAAGCAGCAAAATGTCTCACTGTCAATTTAGTTCCCATGTCATTATTTTGGTTATACAAGACAATGCAGTTATGAACGCAGTTATGTAATGCAAGAAAGAGCTTCGACCTGTTAACCACGCTATATAACTTTGTGGAATCACATGCCAGCATTTACAATTTGGTTACTTTATCAGAAATAGTACCAGCAAGTCAAGTCAGTGACATTAACAGCTTTAGAGATGCATAAGGCAAAACAGTTTTAAACAGCTGTTCTGTGTGCTGCAAGAGATGTAGAGCTTGCTTTACCAGGTACCTGCTGGACCACCTGTTCTCACCCCTCTGTCAGTCTTCGAACCAAGTTGTGTTAACCCTTTGCTCTGAATGCACAGAGATAAAACTGATATAGATCTCTTTATCTGCAGCATATTTTCCATGACGTTGGAGTGCCCCTTTAAATGTACTTTCAGGCTAAAATTGCATTATTGTTCATTTGTATTCATCAGTTTGCATCCTGATATCTAAGTCTGTTTTCAGACGCAGTAGTATACCAGTCAGTCACTTGAAGAGGGTTATTAGCACACTGACTCTGTAGAGTTGTTACTGCTGGCCCTTTTCGCCTGCTTAATTTGCTGGAATTAAACTTTCTACATTGCAATGCTCCAGAACTCACACAAACATTACAACATATTCAATTCTAACTAACAAAAACTGTAGCAATTAGCTACCCAGACAATGCAGAGTATACTGGCTGCTTGGAGCATGTTTAATAATAGACTTAAGTATTTGTAAAATCTACATTTATCTAAGGGCAATGACTGAGGTTAAATATTTCACATTTAACCAATCCCACCTTGAGATGCAAAAATCAATCAACACGCAAAAGTTGAGTATATATATTTATAAAAAAAATTTAATGTGCAAGTCATTAACTTCACTTTGACACCCTTGAAAAGTTATTACACAAGATTTCTGCAACCCGACTTGTAAACTCACATCTGACTACATGATCGCATGAGAATAAAATTACCTACTGTACTCAGATGCCACCATGAACCCCCTTTGGAACAGTCCACTCTTAAAAAGTCAGCACAATAGTCTTGATTGACAAAAGAGAAGCAGTCTAGCAGCATTAACTGGAATCAAGCACATTTAGCATAGTCAATTTTAAAGATACTTTTTTTTTAAAAAAAAGGCACATCGGCCACATTAAATGATTAATCATCCATGATCCAAATTCTGAATCAGTCTATACAAAAATATACATACAGTATCTGTGCAGTGAACAGGCTCACTGAGAAATACAACATTGCACAATAAAACTACCCAAAAGTTGAACAATATCCAGACAAGTTTCTCACAATAAAGGCCAGACATTTTTGAGACAAACACTTTTTGGACATGCCGTTATAAAATAGAAAAAAAAAAAGAAACATCTTTGCTCATTTTAGCTACATGATAATGTCCAACAACACTCTGTTGGTTATCACACTTCCTCGAGACTTGTGGACGGTTCTGTTGGGGAACATTTTAACCCAAGTGAGCAGAAGGCACTTAACTAAGGGTACAGCTGCAGCACATTGCAATGAATCCCAGGCACTGCAGGCCTGGTCCTCATCAGCTCACGATGCAGCAACTGAGACCCACTTGGTTTCCACTCTCGAAGGCAACGTCCCGTCCGTGCTGGGTCCACCTGACTCTGGTCCAGTTCAGACTGGTTCATTGTTCAGTATACAAGGATGTGGCAGTGTGTGCATCTCAGATGGACTGGATTCTCTTTGCTTAAGAGGATCTGTAGGTGATCCTGAGGCAAATGTGGGGTTTTCTGTTTGACTCTGAAGGTCAGTCTGTGTGGACGGTGCTGGCACAGCTGGCTGCACTGTCTCAACTGGCAAATGTAAGGATGCAGGCTCATCTGGTGATGTAGAGGGCACTGATTCAGCAGGTGCTGTGTGAGAGACCTGCACAGGCTGTGAAGACTGTGTAGGTTCCTGGAGTTGTGAGGAGGGTGATGATGTGTGTGTTGGCTTCTGCTGAGCGCATGGCTCATTTTGTCTTTGTTGCCCGAGATATGAGTCCTGGGTCTGTGTTCTTGCAAGCTGCTCAGTGGAGTAGTAAGGCAGGAATGGCCTTTCAGATGCACAGGTCCGCATGGCCAGGTAGGTGTGCATCAGCAGGTGGGGGAAGCGGGAGGTGAAGTAGGAGACAAAGTCATCAGGGATGGAGCCAAGAGTCTCCTGTACCTCAGGAGGCAACTCTCGGTAATGGTGTTTCTGTAGAAGGAAGTTCAAACCTTAAGTCTACCAGGAGAGCTCAGTGTCTTTTTAAGACATAACATTAGAAAACACTCCTACCTTGTTTCTCATTGCACGCAGCAGGTCTCTGACTGAGCCGCCCTTATAGGAGCGGAATTTCCGAAGATCTGCCAAAGAGAGATAGAAAAATAAAATTTCATTCATCAACCACAGAATAAATTCTTGGTAATTATCTAACAAAAAACTAATAAACAGAACCCTGAATGATAAAGTCGCGTTTTTAATCATTTAAATTGAAAAGACCAAAGTAGAAATGATCAGTGCAATTTTGTAAATAGAAAAACAGGAAAGTGAGAAAAAAACAAAAAACAACTGGGGTCAGATGTGTAAACAATGCATTTGTACAAGAACCATGCATTTAAGAAGAATGTGTAGCTTAATGTAATTGGTTGATGCCTTTGTTGAAAATTTGACAACATTGTTATTTCGGGGGGGGTTTAAACACAAAAATAATTTTTCTTTTATCAGAAACTGATTTGATGCTCTTATTCCAAGCACTTGCACATTGAGGTAAAGGTGCCAAAAGAGGACCAGTTCATGTTGTGCAACTCAGATGTTGACAGTGCTGACAGGAAGCAGCAGGCTCACATTAACTACCTACTGCACAATTTTGTGGTCACAAGAAACAGCATTTAGTGCAGCTATGAATGTACATCCTGCACAACAAAACATTACACAAACTACCTTAACCAATAATACCAAATGTTAATTTGTGGAGCGCTATAATAACCCTCACTTTGAAGTAACTTTAAAGACATGACTTCCTTACAACCAGGGTTTTGTATTTGACATGAAGTTTTAAAAAAAAAAAGTCTCATACCCGTCTGCAGCGGCACTGTGATATGCTCTCTCCAGTCACCCTTGACAACAGCCCTTCCTCCTCTCTCAAGCTGCCTGACGATTGGTCCATCCAGTGGCTCTTTCTCTATTCTGTCACTCACATCCTACACACACAAACATACACAAAAATGATTGATGAAATGATTCTCACACTGTTGGGCATGGGGGGGTGGGGGTGGGGGTGGAAGTTTAATGGACCAATCTAGTGTATTGTTGTTTTTCTAGCAAAGAGACTCTAATTTCTATTGGATTTTTTTATTTGTGAAAAAAGGACAGTCTGATGTAGCTTTCTAAGATACTCCTTTATTCGTCCCACAATGGGGAAATTTGCAGTCTAGTTCTAGTGACAAGTTGACACAAAAACTGGTTTACAAAGTTAAAATGGTAGTTGTATTTTATTTGCACAACTAATTACTTAGAGATAGGTGAAAGAAATGATCTTGATTTTTTAATAAAGGTTAAAGTTAAAGCTCAAAGTTGACCCTTTTTGTTACAATCTTGTTGGGGCAAGGTGGCCTGGAAATTCTTCTTCCCTCAAAGAGGGCATGACAGAAAAGATTGAGAACTACTGCTCTGGAGATGAAGTAGACTGACAAGAAAACCTCCATACACCAAAGTCTACACTGCATTTAGATGTGGCTTTAATAAACTTTAAGCCACATCTGTGGCTGCCTTGAACATGTGATCTTTGTAATAAGTGATGAAATCGTCAGGTAAGTAAAAAGCTGACCTGAAAGAACTGCAGCTCCTTCTCCAGGCTCCAGAAGAAAGGATGTTTAAGAACACTCTCAGCTGAAGGCCTCCTATGTGGCTCCATGCTCAACATCTGCTCTATCAAATCTCTGGCTATTATGTCACCTGAAAAATGACACAGACATGCTGTTTTTGACAGTATGCTCACACAGTATACACTGTTAAAAATATCCTTTTTTTAAAACTTAAAAATAACTGTAGAATGTCAACAATCTTTATTTGGCCTTACCTACCTAACAAAGTACAAAACTTAAGTTGTAGACCTCATCAATGATTTGAGAAAAGTAAAGTGAATTAAGTCCTCACCATGTTTGTCAGTTTGCAGATGGTCCAGGCTGTATGTGCCCAGCAGGATGTTTGCTTGCCGCTGCAGAGATTTGCCAAAAGGATGGCTTCCTTCAGACACTACATAGTAGAACACACACCCAGCAGAGAAGATATCAACAGCGCATGTCTAAAAAGGGACAAAAGAAAGACAGGATGAGGGTCACAATTTGCTGTATAATCACACATTTACCATCATCAATACGTGTAAACAGTAGGGGTCTGATGGTATGTTTACTGATGTCAGAAAGTAGCACAAGACACTTAGTTGGTGTGAATTCCTCGCATAGGTTCACCCTGTGACCCAAACAGTTGCTATTAAGAAATTTATATTTATATGCTCTCACTGGTGAAACATAAATTCTAGACAGTGATGTTTACTTGAAAGTTTTGGCAATAAACAAATCATTGTCAGACTTCTAATGAGGTGATTTCATACCTTTTCAAAAGCTTGAACTTTGTGTTTCTGTTGTGAGTCCTGACAACCAGCAACACTTGAAACACAATAATGCTACTCTGCCACCAACTCACCGGGTTGTCTTTGCAGTCCTCACTAAGAACCTCGGGGGCGATCCAGCCCTCAGTGCCTGGTACCCCAGACCTCCTGCTGAAACTGTGGCGGCCCACTGCCAGCTTCTTACATAAGCCAAAGTCTGAGATCATGGCCCGGACCCGACCATGCGCATTAGGCATAGAGACCAGGATGTTGTGGGGTTTCAGGTCTCTGTGGACTGCAGGAAAAGCATATAGGTGAAAGGGAAAGACACAGGCTTTAAGTTATATAAGTGATGTGGATATAATTATTGTCTGTTTTATACTGCAAAACAATGCATTAAGAATGTGGTTTTGCATTCAGTTACGGTTACCTATGTTGAGAGAGTGCAGATGGGCCAGTCCTGACATTGTCTGCTGAAGAAGCATAACTGGCTCTAGTCCATGTCGGTCAAAGTCCTTCCTCTCCACATACTAGCAAAGGTAAAGGATTACAGTCAGTGATGTCTAAAACACCAGGATAATTTTAGCATGGGAAGGTCTTTCTTGTGTTTCTTGTGCTCTATGAATAACAACACAATGACAATGAATCAGTTATTCCCTCCACTTGCTGCATCAAAATTAACCTCAACTCTTCCCTGGACTCCAGAGAGTGCTTAGGTGATAATGAAGCCATTTATTACCTCCTGTAGTGAGGCAGCACACAGCTCGATGGCGATGTACTGGAACTGACGGTCTCTCTCAGTGCAGAAGTAGCGGATGACGTTTGGGTGCTCGTCTGACTCCCTCAGCAACTGCACTTCTCGGTCTGCAAAGCTAAAGCACTCTGGGAGAATTCTCTTCACTGCAACTGGACGGTTGTCAAACTGACCCCTTGTTGAAAAGCAATGGATATTTTTGACATATTTTTTCTTTAGTATTTCACAAATGAAGCATTAATTAACTGATAGTTCAGACTTACTTGTACACAATGGTACCCTCAGCGCCGTGACCCAAGACCTCTTTGGGCCGGAAAGTTATGTTGCCCACTCTGACAATATTGGAGTCTTCCTCTGATAAGACAAAAACATACACGCAGACAATGAAACTTGGGTTAATATTGTTACTCGGGTTAACAGGCACCAACACGGGTGTACACATTAATGTCTCGATCTTTACCTCCATCATCATGCTCATTGGCAGAGCTTCCCAGCTCTGATACAGACAGGTTAGAGTGGTTGGAGGCGCGTGGGGTGACGTTGGGGCTGCTGTGATCTGAGCCTTCAGAGCGAATGCGGGCGACCTCCAGGTAGTCACCATCTGGGATCAAACCCAGACCCACGTCTGCAGCAGGGAATGGCTGCTGTCTCTGGAGGAGCTCCAACCTCTCCTCCATCTGCCTCTGGAACTCCTGGTGCTGCAGCTGCTGTTGCTTATGAACACTCTGTGTTGAGAAAGGAGACTATATGTAAAGCTCTGAGAGTGGCAGAACTGTATGATTACAGGTGCACAAGTTCATGTGTGTATGGGTGAATCCTGAGTTGTATTGTTAAGTGCGTGGAGTGGTCGAAGGCTACAAAAGTGCTACATATAGAAGTCTGTTTACTATTTGTTTGATCTGTCCCATGCAATAATAATGCAGAGTTTATTCTAAAATTATATCCACTTTCAAATTCGAGACTTTGTTGTGCATATTTGGTTACCACTAAATCACTAGGTAGTTGCCACCAGACAACAGTCCACTAGATGGTGCTGTCTGACTTACTTTAGGGTAGGTTATAACAAAGGCAACCCAGCCAGCCAGGAGGAAAGTGGAGAAGATGATGGTGGCCATGTCTTTGAGCATTGTGTCCACAGGTGCCTCTGGACGCACAGTGCGACCGCTGGTCTTTGGTTCTTCAATGTCAGTCAGGGGAGGAGGTGGGCCATCGTCCATGCCGCTATCATTCACCTTCTACAACAGTTGTGGGAGGGAGGAGTGAGATTGAGACAATATGCACATACCTGAAAAATCCTACGATCAAAATACCATGTGAGTAATTTACCTCCTCAACTTTCTTGTCAGAAGTAGGTGGGATGACGTTGCCTTGATTGCGAGGAAAGTTGTCAGGGAACTTCTCCAGGATCTTGTTATGAGCTTCAGGGGGCGTCTCATGATGACCTGAAATGAATGAACCTTTTAAATTATCATCTGCATCTGCATCATCATAATCATCATTATCCTCCTTCTACTCCTCATGACCATTCACTGGAACCAAACACTGGTCACAGCCAAGACACAGTATTTATAGCTTTGTGTTTAAATGACAACGCTGTATGATGATGTTAAATTTATATTTGTGTCATTCATTTTATCATCCAGCAGGTGGCAGTCTGAGTACAGTGCAGTGGACTACAATATTTAAGGCATTAGACTTTAAAATGTGGTGAACAGTACTTGGAGTGTCCTTGTGCATAAATTGTAAGTGAAACTAGGACTTTTTCCTTTTAAAAAGGTGCTGGCCCTGAAATTCTCTTCTTTGCTGTACCAGGAAATGTTAAACTAATTTAAGTAGTTACTTTTGGATATTACTTTGTTATTCATGTATTAATGCATTACCTATGAGGAGCAGATATTTCCTCATGAACATGATGCGATTGCGCTCACGGAGTGCAGCATTAAACTCCACACCGGTGTTGGACGTGATGACACACTCTTTGTCCTCTTCAGTCTCCTGGCTGTCAGGGCCCTCCAACATGGGGAAGGTGCTGCCCCGCGGCTGCGTGTACACACACAATAAAGTTTGAGAAATTCCAATGAATTTCCAATAAAATGTCTCATATTTCTTTAACAGATGTCCTTCAGTGAGTTAGGAGGTTTCTGGCAAAGGAGGTGATAGAATATCTGATATTTGTAACAAGGAAAGAAATAGGACTGGCTATTTTCATTGACAGTAATTTGTAGCGATCCTTTTTTGTCGCTGACTGACTGGGTCTGTGGTCAAATTTTTGACATGCACTTTGAGAACCCCTGCCTCAAAGGATTACATTAAAGAACTTAGCCTTGCCAATGAGGCAAAGTGAAATAGGCTAGGGCAAGCAGAGACTCAACTGAAACAGGATGTTCTCATGCAAACTCACAGGCATACCTGGAAACCACTAACCAAAATTGAACGACTCATCAAGATTTCATAAAAGTAGCAGATAAACTACTGGGAAAGTTTGTGTTAATACAAAACTTGAACTCATATTTATTACAAACCTTAATGCTTTATGCTCCCATCTTACTGATAAGGACTGTGTTTTTCCTAAATGAAGATATACACACAACTGTCACTCACCACAACCGTGACTCCATCGTGTACCACAGAGGGAGAGGCATACAGACTGGTGGAGTATTCACCAACATACAAAGTGGCCCTGAAAAATGGAAAAAAAACAACGGTAAAACCATTTCCTTGTAAAGCAGCTCACTGTCAGCAATTCATGCCAATAATAGGTGTGACAGAAAACAATCCTGAGAACACATCCGGAGTGTGTGTACTATTTCAGATTCAAAATGGAGAACTTTTAGAGTTCTTGTCATCCACTTTAATAAGTGAAACCTTCACAGAGGACAAACCACTGAAAGTCATGTTTGTCCTCTCCAGAAGAAGCAGGTGTGAACACAATATATAAAAATAAAAAACAGTTCTGCAGTATGAAACCAGAGCTGAAACCAGTTCTCTCTGCAACCAAGTGAGATATTACATGTTTAGACTTCATCCCAACATTAAGCAATTTAACATCTTACAACATCTGGATTTCGCCCTTTCAGCAATTTAGGCACCAATGATTAATAAGTAGAATGTTTCAACATGTTTAAAAGAGTGTTAGACTGTTGTTTGATCCCTGGACGGTATTCTAGAGTATAACAGCATTAAGACACAACATTAATCATTTATGTATGGAAATGACGAAATGTCATTAAACAATCATCAGAATTACAGCTTACAAAACTGGATGTTGACAAAAAAGCAGGGATCAATCACATATTTAACTCAGGCTGCTTACATGAACTTGTTCTGAGGTTTCTTCTCTTTGGGAAATGGGTATTTCCACTGAGTGATGCGACCAACCTCTCCAGACATAAAGGTGAGGTAACGCAGGGTCTCCACTGCCACATTAGTGTGGGTAACTTTACGGAGGCCCTCGCGCTGCCAGATGTACATTGCCACCACTGGAGAGTTATAGTTTTGCACCCACTGTATGTCTCCTGATTCGTTGTCCACTGTCACAACAAGGCCGTCACCGTTGGACACAAAATGAGCCATCTCTGTGGAGAGAGAGCAGAGCAGATAAGTAAATGGCCCCATCAGTCGGAAACTTAACAAAAAGAGAAGAACCAGCGTGTCCAAAAGTCTTACTGTATTTGGTGTCGTCATCAGGAAGGGTGGAGGCATAGTCAGAATAGGTGGCATTCCAGCGCAACTCTCTGCTCTTGGTGTCATACATGGTGATGGTGTACTCTAACAAGGAGATGAACAGCAAGGACATATTCACATCGAGGAAGGAAAAAAAATCTTGGTGCTTTGCTTTCCTTACATAACATACACAAAAGCCAGGTGCTGAGTATCAATTTCTGGATGCAACTGCAAAGTGGTGCTGAATTTCCTTTGCTTCAAAAATGGGATTCATAGAGCGGACAATGCGGAGACAGTGAAACAAAATCCGTCATATATGCTTAGGGTAACAAAGTGAGTGGGGACTTTTACAGGAAGTGTTCACCCAGCAGGACTCTCATGCTCTACGTCCTTGTCTACAATTGCCATCCCAGCTTCTGCAGCCCTTAGCACTGCTGGGACACACTGGGGGCTTGTTAAGGGAAGGGCAGGGATAACAGTTGAGATTAGCCGTGGGTAAATAAGGGTTTGCCAACACTTGGAGTCAGAGTATGCAAGACAAATAAGCCTGTTAATTTGCCAGATTAAATCAGCAGTTAAATGAGTCTGGCTGTGACGATGATCTGACTAGGATGAAGTTGGCCAGGTTAAGAATGGCCTTGTTTTACCTGTGCGTCCCAGGTAGAGCAGAGATGAAGAGGGACACAGCATCTCAGCGAAGGAGGAAGTCAGGGTCTGTTTTTTCTCACCGGTCAACAGGTCCACCACATACCACAAGTCCTGCTTCTTACCTATACATGCACACATACACACACACAGACAAAATAATTTACCCCTGCCATCATTACAGCATTAGTGTTGCCCCTGGCAAAAGCACAACATATATTTCAGCTTTATAATCTAATCTATTGAGGAAACTCTAGATATGTTCCGCATTTACTTGATATTATAATTCTATTATTCCTCCTTTTGTGTACTCTATAAATGTATGTGTTCTGGTCTGATATGAGGGACAAATGATTGACAAAACAATTTTTAAATTGTGACCTATCTAAAAATAATGACTCGACTTCTTACATAACATTGTATAATTAAGGAAACCAGTCACAGCAGTGTAAGAACAGTCAAACAGGATAACGTTTAATCTTAACAGTGAAGGGTGTTACCACCAAATGACAAACCCATCATGGCGTCTTTGTACCAGCAGCTCATCTATTTTGTCATTGCAGGGAGTGTCAATATTTCTCTAATCGTAGATTATTACAGATGTATGCATAAACCGTGGATGAGGAAATGGCAGCCTCAATTTATAATGCATTGTAAGGAGTGATAATGCCGGCCAAATCTATCTTACCAAAAGTGTCAAAAACGAAGAGGTTTAAAGCCTGAGAATTTGAGTCTGTGGCACTTTCAGACCTTTTCATGTCCAATTTGCTTTGTGCCAGCAGCAGCTTCAGTTGAATGAAAACAAAAGCTTCACTGATAATGACTCGGGAGGCAAATGTCACCCGCTTCCCTTTAAACAAAGACACAGTCACTATGGTAATTACCTTTTCTGTTAACTGTTGTAAATTCAAAAGAGCACAGGCTGTGACCGCAGGTTGAGTGGAATTGAAAGGTACTGTAAGATATTTAGTTAAAGCCAGATGATGCCAGCTTATACAGGTGAGCAGACACACTGGGGCTCAGGCTGCACAAGTTCATGGAAACTACGGAACAATGAACTTAATCATAAAGGCATCATATTGTATTACCCATGTAGAGGACTCCATCAGAGCTGCGACAGGGAGAAGCTTGGACCAGCTCAGGGATAGTGAACGGTAATTTCTGTTTGGAGCAAAAACGAATTAATGAAGATTAGATAACCTGAACATTTTCTGTACAATGACAGTTCATAAGGGAAGTATTTGTTGCATGCACCACCACAGCTGCAGCTTCAGAATGATGGTGCATGATTTCAGCATGATATATATATACATATACTCGTATGAGGTGATAGCATATTTTTCTATAGAACAGGGAACTGAGCAATGTTTCTTAAAAAAGAGTGGAGATTATGGTTTGTGATAAAAATGATTTCCTCTTACTGTGAGGCCTTCGTTGTTTTTTCCTCCCAGAGAGTACAGGCTGCCATCATTAGGGTCAGGCAGAAAGGCTGGTCTGGAGTAAAGAAATAAGAGGATGTATGACATTTCGAGACCAGTAAAGGGAGTGACAGATAAGACAAGTTTAACATGTTACTCTATTCATTTGCATTCACCATCTTTTGTTAAAGACATTTGCAGTGCACGAGGACATACACAAGTACACCCACGTTAAAAAAAACAAAAAAAAAACCAACTCTTAAGTACGTACTCTGCCACATGTGTGGGGACCTGAAGAACTGGATCTGTGAGGAAAGAGGACACAAGATGCAATTCAGGACTGACAAGAATATTAACCAACAATGGCAAACACAGCCACTAACTGTTGGGTAAGAGAATGACATGAATGTGGGTTACATTCAGTGGCACAGAACACAAAGTCTAAATTAAAACGAATTCCCCCGAGGCAAACATTCAAGGCAAATAGTGATGTCTGCAAACAGCTTTCCATGAAGAAGCCAGGCATTAAACACCAGTGATGGGAACAGAAAAATTCTATTAAATGAGCTCATATTTGTCCATGACCTCTTAAAAGTACGAGAAAATATTAACCGGTTGATGAATCATCCAACTATTTTGAGAAAGCAGTAGAAAATTTCAATGTTTTCCTGGTTAAAAAATAATGTAGCTTTATTTTTTTTTCAAATATTAGAAATAAATATATCTCCTAGGTGCAGGTGCTTGAGTAAGATTGTCATGTTTTTGCATTGTTAAAACCATTTACAACCACTTGCATACATTTTTCATTAAACTATTTTCATTGTACTATTTCCCATAGTACACAGTAATATATCCACCCCCCTGGGCAGCAATGTGCTTCCATTTAGCAGAAAATAAAAATGAGAATAGGATGAAAACAAACTCTGTTAAATGGGAACTGTCACATTTCTCTTCCTGCTTACTGTTGTATTTTAAGCTATGGAAATCAGGCTGTGCTTAAGGCATGTGGCACGACTAGCAACTGAAAGCTTCCTGGGAGGAGGAAAATCCATTAAAAAAAAGAAACATGATTAGCAAAAATGTAAAGGTAAAACACTACAATAGCTCTTAATGGCAAGGGCCAAAGCATGAGGCCCAAACCTCCGTAGACAGTAGACAAACAGACACCTCCCTACAGTGTGAACATACAGGGCGTGGACCAGATGGTGCTGATCCCTTTGGAGGTGCCTGAAGGGGTCAACAATTGCAGGGGGGGGGAGCGTAGGATTACCTGGAGGGGGTCTATGACTCTTATGCTTAAGAGGCATCAGCTTTCATTATGTGTAATGCATAGGGTAAATACAATGAAGAAAACAATGGTTCCCTATAGAATGCATAGACGAAGGCTAACTGTGGTTGGCTGACATACAAATACATGTTTGCAAAGTCAACAGAGAGTGACAAGCAAACAGTGAGTAGATATACATGTGGGCTGAGCTGCACTGACTTGGTCCAGGGAAAAGATTTCTGCTTCCCCCTCATTATGTGGGTGTACTGTTGCCTGACTGAAGGACAACAACAGGTGTGTGCAGATCCTGGTACAGAACTGATCGAATTTATATTCAACAGCTTTCCCAGGAAAAACAGATGAAGCGGAGGAAGCAGCCTCCGCTCCGGTTTATTAATGATTTGGGTATTAGGTGTATCTGACCAGGACTTGTAGGTACAAACCAGTCATTTTTTTCTCTTATTAAAACTTGGGAGCCCTTGAAAAGTAAAAAGATTAATTCACTAATTCACTAAAAACATGAATGTCTTTGATCAGGGCAATTTTTCAAGTGACTCTAGCATGTAATCTTATCTTCTGTAATTATCAAGCATATAGTGCCTGCATTAACACAGTGACCATAGTTTATGCTGTGTGAGCAAGTGATACTACAGCAGAGGCGCTTACCCTTGCCCACTCTAACCTTGATTACAGGCTATATTTGCCCCTTGCTCAGTTACTTATTACCCAGTTTCCATGCCTAACAGAACCTCTAACCACATTTTCCTCGGCTTGATCCCAGAAAACATTTCCTTTAAGTCAAAAAACAAATTAAAAAAGCCCTATTAGTACTATTTGGCCTGATTAAATACAGGTATATGCTTTAAATGAATCAGTGTAAGTTATGGATTTAAACACTGGTAAATTAGCTATAGAGACCAAAAGGCCATAAACATGTTTATGTCTGCAATAAAGTTGAGCTTTTTAATGTTGTAAAGCCATGTTAATGTTACTGAAATTGACTTGCTTGTGTAGCAGGCCCAAAGTGGCCATTCAACAAACTGCTGTTTTTGGCACTCTGGTATTGGCTTCATTCTTGCCCTGAAGGTTGCCGCATGGTTGGACACCCTTTTGTCAACAGTAGGATCACAGAGACTATTCTTTAATGAAAATCAACATACCATTCCAGACAACAATAAAACCAAGTGTCTCAGTCATGATAAAGCATCAAAGTTTCATATGAGGCCTCTACTTTTATTAAATTCTTAAGTTAATTAAAGTCTTACTTGGCCCTTCATGACAGAAATTAATGCTGAAAAGGAAAAATGCCAAAATCAACTCAATGTGGTTCAAAAAATAGGGCCAGGATCTCATTGTTTTTTCTGTAGCAACAAACAAAAGCACTTTGTTTTTATGTAAAGGTGACCTGAAGAGCAAATTGTGCCTTGAGAAAAAGGGAAACAAACAAAAACTTGACACAGACGCACACTTGAGTCTGTTCCTCTCCTCTTACCTTCTTTAAGAGTCCACTTGATAGAGCCTGACTTCTTGCTCACGGCATGCAGGTTTCCATCCAGGGTGGACACAAAGAGCAGGCTTTCAGGAAGGGAAACTGTGCTGGCATTGCAAAACCCCTACAGAAACACAACACACAAGAAAAGGTAAGTTTCTGCATCCAAACCCAACTCTACTCAACACTAAAATACCACAGTCACACTTTCTTTTAATGCACATGAATTAAAATAACAGCATATTAAACTTGGAAATTAGCAAGCAGGCATGTGTGAGCATGCATGCTCCTTATTAAATACGTAGGCTAAGTTAAAATGCTGTGCTGCTGCATTGAGGCTCAGAATGATGATTACTAATCACTCTAATCACTCATTACTTTTTCTACACACACACCTCTCTTACATAAGTAATATGTTAGAAATCAAAGCATGCTAATAAAAATATTCACATGCTGATATTAAGATATATGACAGAAGATCTATTGTCTGATAGAAATGTAAGGCAAATTTCTGTCATCACTCCAGTAAAGATTGAAGGGGGTGGGGAGTGGTTGGCTGCCCCAGGGATCGCGCCACCTTGGCCTGCTTTACAAATCAATGTACTTCAAATCAATACCTTACAGGGAGGGAGCTCACTAGCTAGGTAACAAGAGGCAGGTTCCTGAATGAGATCTCAGAGCTTTAAGTAGCAGCCAAAGCAGAAAGGCTGCAACGTGGCTGAAGGTAAACAAAACTGGGCATGGGGGTGAATCCATATGCACGTGCTAAACTTCAGCATCAGACTGATAATACCACCTGGCAGACCATACAAGGTTGGTTTGTTGATTTTTTTTTTCTTTCATAATGAACTGAGTTAAGAGGGTGATTCGGCTCCTCTTTGCACGGCTAAATAGTGTGCCCACAGGCCACATGGGAACCCTCATTTCCAGAACCTTTTACTCCCACTCAGAAATACAGAGAGACATGAACAGTAATGGGAACACTTGGATTGATTTATTAAATGACAGACTGCATTTCACTTAAGGGAGGTTGGACATGTGCAAGGAGAAAAGTCAGAAGAAGGAAAAGCAAACAAAGATGCAACCAATCCACCAGAAACAATTCAACCCACAACCGCAGCAGCAGCTAAACAACCTGGCCCCATGACTTGGCTTATGCCAGAATTAACAACACGGTGGGTGATGTGCGCTCAACTCACCCACTATGGAATCCTAAAAACACTGATTTTGATAACCAAGCTACAGGCCTCTTATGGTTTTGGAACTAATGTGCAGGGAGAGGTCCAGTCAGGGTGTCTTGACAGCTCTGACTGCCCCTCAAACCTGAGAGGACTGATCAGTCTGTGTACTTTGTCACCCACTATCAGGGTCAGACTGGGAATAAAAACTCTGAGAAAAACACCAAACCTGCCATCTTTACCGAGGAGAGTCTTAAGAAGGCTCGACACAGAGACGGACCTCATTCTCCTGCTAAACCACAGCGATATTGATCAACATCCCTGACTAATCCCCCTGAACAGCTCCCTGGGGGCAGTGCAAATAGCTCCTACATATAATGCAGATTATCAGTCTACTATCACTACCACACTCATCTGAACATTTAGACACTGAAGATAAGTAGGCTGAAGTGCTATTAAGACAGACATGGACAAACCACCAGTGCCAGTAAAGTGAGGCCTGGGCGTTGGATATGGTGAGTGACTCAGGGTGTTCCTCTTGGTCACACTGCTTGCATTTCCTCACAAAAATAAGGTAATAAAAAATGACCAGTGAATCTCAAAAGGGCAAAGCTGTTATTTTTACAACTCTCATCACTTTCCCCCCTTGTGTTCTTCATCTTAAACTTAAGATGGGAAAATACTAGCCTGTTGAAACTGACCAAACAGAAACCAGCGTCAAAACAACCCTATAAACTGAAAGTTCTAAGTTTGCCTACTGATCCCCTGCTGTAGTCTCACATCCTATGCAAGCATTTGTGTCAATATTGTGCACCTGTGACTGTTCTCACTGGGCTGTTGACTCACGAGCAACACACAACTGTACTAGGAGAATCAAAACTAACTTGTTTTTGGGCCCCCTGTAACCTCCATCAGGGTTCTTGGTTTCACAAGCAAATAACTTAACATCTGTCCGCCTCCTAGTATTGGATGGATGTTATTGAACAACTGTTGAATAGACCATAGTATCAGGCCTCAGAAATATCTACTTTACAAATCTGGCTGTTATAAAGTATTTTTGATTAAATGTGGGGACATTCCCTCTTATTTCCTCATTCCGTGTAACAGAAATGTTTAGTTCTTGCGTAAGCGAATTACATAACATTGCAGAAGTGGGAGAGACCAGAGTCTTTGGCAGATCTGAGGTCTTCAGTTTTTCTGTCTGCAAATAGGCCAGACATGGCTTAAAGGGACACTGACTACTATCTTCATGATATCACTGGTAACGGTAAGTCTGGTGTCTTGTATGGCAGACCAACCTGCACACAGGCTGTAATCAGCCAATGAGTGCACACAAGCACTTTAGCAGTGCACCTGCATTATTACATCCTTTTCAGATACCATAATATGCTGTCAACAGGATGGTAGAGTATTACATCACCAACCAATAGTTAGGAGTGTTGTGGTGAAAACCTGTGAACCAGAGCAACAGCAGTAAAAAAAAAAGAATACAATGATTTGCTTAAAAGACAGAAGATTGCTAGACCAAAGACTACGAGCCAGACAGACTGTTTCTCCATAGAAAAAAGACTGGACTCATATCAAACAGGGGGAGGGAACACCTTTGGGAGGGGAAAAAGTATAACTATGTAGAACCTCTCTATCCAGTTATGCTGCACCAATCTGTGAATTACCTTTGAAATTATTAGTAGCAAGAAAAATGTAAAAGTTTGACTGAAAATACTACAGAGGAAACACGTTGTAAAGTGGTGGCTTTTGCAGGGTAACTGATGTAGGTTCCTGCAGAAATATTTAAAAAAAGGGAACAATCAACTGGTGATTGTTCTCAAAAGTTCAAAAAACAAGAAAACTAGTCACCCTAAAAAGCTGCACAGCAGTGTGCCTAAACTGTCAAATGCATAGGCAAATTTTTACCACAAGATAACTTCTAGTGTAAACTGCATTAGCTGGGCCTACAAAGCAATGCTACCATTTTCTGTTAAAAAGGTGAAACACTCTCTTGCCTATCACCATCTTTTCTGCAGCAGCATGCTGTCTTCTTGCAGCTTGTTTGGCATAGACAAAAATCAACACAGGAACCGACAAATACTTATCTCGCACCTAGTAACTTGTTATGGGAGGTGCACTGCAGCAGCAGCAGCTAAAAAATGTGTTTTGAAAGTCATTTAGGATATCCCTAAGAAAGGCAGGATTAAGAACAGCCTGATGATTCATCAATCTTAAAAGTCCTACATGAACAGAGTTTCCCTTCAAGGCCGCCAAGAAAAGTTTTTTGTTTGAGTCCCTTCACAGAGTCAGATATCTAAAGGAGAGTCGAATTATACAAATAAGTCAGGTGAGGATCTATGCCATAAAGTGAGATTACTGTTAAAAAGACAATGTGTTACTCTTTTACAATTTGGTGGAAATCACTGGAGATGGATCTTAGCAATCTTTCTTGCCAACACTGTCTATCAGCTGCACTCTGCATGGTGTTGCTTCAGTGAGGAGGATGTCACGTGTTGGCCCTCATTCAGGCACACTCAGTTGAAGCACAGCCCATCTACTGTTGTGATAAGATAGTGTAAGATCACAACTTCTTTTTTTTTTGCAAACAAGCCCCTCTTAACTCAGACCGAATCTTTAAAAACTTACTATAAACTTCATGTAAATGTGTGAGGTTATTGATAAGCATAATGCATGAAGAGGAATTTATAAACAAACAGCTCCAGTTCCTGAAACAGCTGGCTAGATTTTAGTCACTGACACAACCTCGTAACAGTGGAAAATAGGATGACCTAACAAAATAGCCCGATTAAAGGAAGAGACAGTAAACAAGATACATAAGCAATTTTTCATTTGCTCTTTTACTATATCTCTCTCTTTCTCACACAGACACTCATTCGCTCACTCTTTTATTCCACCTCTGCTCCAGCAGCCTGTCTGAAAAGAACTTGAGACATGATAGGGGATTTAAGTGCTACTTTAATCTGCTACTTAGCTTGAGTGGTTTGCTAGCTTCTTAGCTAATGTTCTTGCATGGAGATTTCCTCAGGATCTGACTCAGTTTCAGCAAAGTTAGCTACTGTTTCTCCCATTTTGCATCAGCCACTTAAACAATGATATCCATTGTCTGTTTGCAGCGCCCTATAGTAACAACACAATACATCTCAACTTGATTTCATTCCAGCCTTCCCTTGTAAACAAACTGATGCTTTAAGGTCACAATATTTGTATATCAAATTTTGCTGCATGTTGATCTCAACAGTAACAGAGTTGTTTTTGTGGTTATTTTGTTCTGGCCTGGGATGGATGGTGCATGAGTTCATCACCCTAACCACCAAGATTCATAATGCATAACAATGCCATGCCATGGAACTTTTTAAATTAGAGACTACAAATGAAACACACTACTTTTCTTGTGGATTTGTGAACAAGTTTGCTCTATGAGCAGACTTCTTTCAGGGAACGACTGAAACCAGGTCCCGTACTATACATGTTAAATACAATCCTGGCATGTCTCGTTATTGTAGTAACATTAGAACATTTTTCTATGTTGCACCTGTCACCAAAATACATATATTGAATTCCATTCAATTATTCAAGAAGATTGAATTATATATGTGATATAAAAGCACATATAAAAGGCATGCTTAAAATCACTGCAAAATTTGGCTGCATTATAAAAGTCAGAGTATTACTATAAGAAAAACTGATAGGGAGCCCAAACATCTGGCTCTTGTTGCAGAGTTGAGCCAAAATGATCTGGCTTACTAAGAAGAGTTCACTGGAATTCCTGTCACTGGAACGGTTTCTGTCCTGCTGCCCACAAGCAGCTGTAGATAGCTAATCAAATAAAGGGGGAGGCTTTTGTGAAGTCCAATGCAAATGTCTGTGACTGGTATTGGTAAAAATTGACTTTACCTCTGTACAGTAACCAAAAGATTCTTACACTAGGCATCGGTTGATCTTGAGCTGCAACAAGTCGATTGAATCAGTTAGTTGATTTTGAAACAATTTTGAAAATATATCATTTCATTTATTTTTTTGAAGCAAGAGTGTCAATTATTTGCTGCTATCAGATTTTTAATGTGATGATTAGATCCTTTCTTTGTTATTTACGACAGTACATTAAGAATTTGGGGGTTTGACAGTTGGTTGAACAAAGGAAAGAATTTGAAAAAACTCTTATTTGTGCTAAGCATTTTTTGACATTTTATTGACAAAATGAATAGATTAATAACAAAATTAATCCTCAGATTCATTATTGAATCAACTGTAAGTAGCAGTCGTAGTCTGACATAAAGTGTCTCTGGTTTTGAGCATCGTTTGAAGGATGTCTGTCCATGTGGTGGAACATCAAGTGGTGAGCCTAAAGACTCCGATTTCATCAACAGATCAATCCATCACCTTTGCACCATTCACTGAACACAATGCAAGCCCAAAACACTACATTTGCTAACATGTAAGCCAAAGATTTGTGTTAATCTCATGGAAAGAAATAAAATGTCGAGTTTACATGCATACAGAGAAATTATTTGGTGATATGCAAATGTAATTACTTTTATTAAATTCACTGGTTTCCTAAGGTGATTCTAAGATACTCGGAGGGGTATTGATTAAATTAAAATATATAAAAGACTGGGAAGAGCTAGAGCCAAATATTAACCATACAGATCAACAAATCCTCTCTGATAGATAATGTTAGATCTCGGTTAAAGATTCCCCTTCTACCGTTTCTCAGTGAGAAGATGAAATCTAGTTTTCATGACATGGAAGAACTGGGTTTTTTTCTGTTTGTTTGTGACAGTGGGCTAATGGACTGGAAATGTTGCACACTGACAATGACATATTGTTATTCTTAATAACATAGTTTCCAGTGCTGAAATTACTTAAAACCAGTCGCTTTGAGCCAGCAAGCTAACATTAATGCTAGCATAACGTTACTTTTTGTCATGTCAAAGACAACACGCAGCACACAGACTTAACAGTTCAATTAGAAACAAATATTTTCGTTTAGACTCGTTGTATTTGTGTGGCTGGAGTCAGAAAAACACTTACGTTGAGTGAAAAAAAGTGCAGTTTTGTGGGTAACGCAACTCCAAGCTAATGTCATCTAACTTAAGCTAGCTTATCCAGTTAGCCCCTCTTACCTTTTGTGGGAGACCAACGCAGCAGAGCAACACCAAAACCCACCACAGCCGGGTCGGACAGCTCACGGTCCAGTCCATGTCGTCTGGTGTCAAACCGGGATAGACGGTCGGTCCGAAAAGCCGTTGACTACATAGAAAACGTGTTGTGGCTAACGACCTGATAACTCAAGCTGTGAAAAACGTTTTAACGTTAAAGGCACTGATCCAGCGGGTACGACGTTAGATCCACTTCTTCCTGAAATGAAACCCGTGGGGGTTGGACTTGGGATCCAGATATCCACACGAGTGGAGGAGGGGAAACGTAACATTCGTCTCAACCAATGAAAAACACCAAGCGGAAACCGGATGTGGTATAAAGTACATCCGGGGGACATTTTCTGCACGAGTCCAACGCTTTGGAAGCATGCTTTCTCCACCAAGACCGGCCAAAGTCAAAATATTTGAAGTAAACATGACCGAGAAAGGCGTGTTATCTGCATTTATTGATTGTATTTTTTTGGATTTAGTATCATGATATACATTTTTGTTTGTAAATGAAAACCGTGCAAGTTTAATGAAGCATAACGATGCTTAGAGGAGAAATGTGATAAGGCCGCAACGGCGTTAAAATGTGCAGGTAAGGTTGATATTTTTAAAACGTAAAATGACAAATACAAGGAATAAACTTATGCTAACTAACAGCATGTTGTGATATCCACAGGGTCGAGGATGAATTCAGGCCGAAGTCTCTTTTTTTCAAGCGATCGCACATCTACACGTGGGCTGAAGGGTAGTGTACTTACAGATGGAGGTCTGCCAAGATCCATTTGAACTTAAGACAGTAAGTATTTCTCAAAAACACATGTATTTAATTCATTTACAGACTCATCAATGATGATTTTCGTGCGTTAGACTTCTGATGCAAAAATGAAGTCAACATAAATAATCTGACGACCCACAAACATCTGTCTGATGTGTGTTTGCGTGTATTTCCTTAAATTCACTAAGATTTATTTTTTGAACTGCAGGAAAGCGGGAAATGGGTGTTTGAGTGGATGGATACTTCGACTAACAATAGAGTAAGTGTCTTCAGTGAGCAGAAAGTGGCTTGTAATGTTTATGAATGATGATCGTAATGCGTTAGACTTCTGATTTTGACAATGAAGACAGTTTAGATCTGACATAACACACAAACTTGTTTATATTGAACTGTGTTTTGAGTACTTAATTCAGTCCAAGTTGTTTTCTTCCACAGAAATCAGACTGCGATGACCAGGAAACAGACATGAAGTGGTAAGTTACAAGGTGGCACAATGACTCCTATGGATCAGATGTTCTTCACGTCATTTGTAACCATGAGATATGCAAATACATATCTGTATACTAATTTCTGCACTGTAGTATGTAACAAATGTCTTGCATCAATAAAGCATTTTTAAAAAGCACTATTGTGGTTGATTTTCTGCATCATTTTTCATGTTGTAAAATGATTTTTAGCACCTCTTTTACCTGAATGGCCTTTTCCTTGGCCTTTCACACAGGTCAAGAACGTGCAAGATCATGCCAAGTCTTGTCATAACTGGAGCTTCTTGGCAATTTCACCAAGTTTCTCTTTTAAAGCAAGACACAGAATCTCAATGCAGCCCAGAGCAGTAACTAATAAGAATAGAAAGACACTTCACATAGTTGAAATAAATAAAAAACAATGCACAATCCATTATTAATGAGAGCTGCTGCAATAGTCAGCAAATACTTGCCTAAAATGTTGTGTGATGATTTTGACAGATAAGTCCTCTTTATCTTTTCTTGGTAGCAACTAATACAAAGGGTCTCTGGTTTCACCTTCGTTATTGTGTGAATTTAGTCATTTTTAATGTCATGTCCTTGTAAATTGAGCAGCTTAAGGTTTTTGATGGATGGAAATAGGTCTGATCACATTACTTGACACCCACAGGGATGTTTGATAGAATTTTTTTTAATACTTTCTTAATTTTTGTAGATGAAATGATCGGTTGATTAAGTGAAAAGAGAGAAAATGAGAATAACTAGTATCAATGAAATTTGTTGCAACCTCAAACACACTTTTAAAACAGAAATCGGAAATGCACAGTCAGGCCCAGACTCAGTGATCTAATCTTCCTCGTTTCCTGTGAAATCTGCAAAGCTGCACAAATGTCTTTCCAAGCAAAAGATTTTTTTTATTGATCCACAACGGTCAGAACCAGAACATTCAGTGACATCACTGAACACAACAGCAATGTTTCATATTTTCATCACTGTGCAAATGAACAACACCGAAACCTGTGAAAACAAAGGGCATGTCCTGACAGACACAGTAATGGCACAAAGACATTTTCTCTTTTATCCTCAACTGATGCAACAAATGTAGCGGCTCACTATGGAGGAATGTTTGATTATTTTAAAGGCACTTTCTGCCTCATACACTTTGCCTGCACACACATTTGAACATAAAACATGTAAAAGTTGACTGTAAAGCAGCCTTTTGTCTTGGCAGAGTACAAAGTTACTGTTGGAGTTCATTGGTGGTATCCCTCTCGAATGTGTACAGTACAGAAAGAACAGCAAATAAATAATTCAACAAAAAAGAGCATTCAGTAGCTGGATGTCCTCTGACAACATTAAATAATATGGCTAATATCCAGTATGTTATTTAAATAAGATAGTAAGAGTGGGTATGGTTTCCACTCTTCACCTAAAAAACTCTGTGTTACAATGTTCAGAACTTTCAGCCTCCTGCTGCTCCCACACACACTCACACACACAAAAAAAAACAAAGTCACTCCTTGCAGATTATATCTCTTTCTACTGAATTTGCAGCTAAAATGAACCAAACTTGGACTTAACATCACTGCAGTGGCTTCACTGGAACACAAGATAATTCATGTTTGTCACCGTTAACTCATCAAGTAGCCTCCAAAGAGGACTGAAAGATTGCTTTGGCAATAAAAACAAAATTATTACTCTCGCTCAGCTATGAATTTAACATGAAAAGAAGTCTTGAAACATGTTGCATCATCAGTGGATGAGCTATTCCTCTCACAGCTACAAAGCTGCATTTCTTTGTATACATTCATCAGACCTAGGCAATGTTCAGTTGAATTATTCTTTTTTTGTAGCCCCATCTTCTGCACTGAACCCATCAGTGGGCAGCCACTGTGCAGCACCTGGGGCAAGTGGCCTGGGCAGGGGGGCCAAGATACATGTGGGGAACCGGAGCACCCCTTAGGAAACCCACGTAAACACTGGGAGAACATGCGAACTCCACACAGAAAGGTCCTGCCCCAGGACTCCAACTCAGGACCCTCTTGCTGTGAGGCAACAGCGGCCCAGTTCAGCTGCTGTGTTTTCACATACGGTTTAATTCAACCCCCTGATACAGTTTCAGCTCTAATCCCTACCACGCAATTAGAAGCAAAAAGGCTGAATGTCATGATAGTGTTCATTTTGGATTAAAACTAACCTGGTATGTTCGATGGACTCAGTACCATTGATCTGTTTGCATATAAGTGCCAGGCGACTGGCACAGGCAGCAGTGTGGATGGGTAGTAAATGAGTCCTGATACCCCTGTGAAGAGTGTAGTAATGAACTCTGGGGCTTTCAGCAAAATCATCTCCAGATTATTTCAATTATTCTCTTAAACGTCTTGCTCACTCAGACATACACACACTTTGTCAGTGGCCTCAAACTTATCATAGAGTCATAGTAGACGATAAACAGCTCAATTAGACAAAAAGTTACAACTATCATGTTTGGTGCAGCTGTACATCACAGGCTTTATGGTTCTTTCTGTTGAATCTGATGGCTGTTTGTCAATCAACATATTTATCAGACAGTCTGGACATTCCCCATGTGTTGGATTTCATCAGAAAATTCATGACCGTGTTTGATGTCACACAAATAAAGCTGTGTGATTGGATGAAAACCTATGAGTAACAATCCCATTTCACTTGCTTCAAGTCACCACGGATGATCTCAAGTCCACCCAGCACTTCTAGTTTTGTAAGTGGCCACAGACTGTTGCAACAATGGGACTGGAATCATGGGTAAAAATATCGCAGTCGGCCCGGCCTGGTCGCTGTACTCTCTGGTATCTGAGCTGAGGGCGGGGTCTTGTCATATTGCCATGGCGATAAAATGTCAGTCTTCACACACTTTGAACAGCAGTCTTCACATGTCCGAGACCTCAGACTCCTCCGGTTCTGGGTCCTTCAAGGCATCGTTTGTCACAGTAACCAAGTTGGTATTTGAACGTGTGTCCATGGCAGAGTGCATTATGGGTAGCCATACATCATCCATGTTTGGCATCACAAATATTTTCTGTGGGTGGTCAAGCACAATAAGAGGCAAGTCATCTTAAATAAGGGTTAGGAGGACACTGAAACAGAATTATTCAAACGCTATGATGAAGGAAATGAAGGAGAAACTACTAATTAATATGCTTTTTTTTTTACCTTAAAATATATATTAAATGTTACATAAAGGGATTATATAAAAGACCTGAAATACATCATCCAGTGTGTCCCCAACCACTGTATTTTTATAAGTTCAGTCTCTGTTGAAAGTGTATCTGTACACTCACTCACAAATGTCAACAGAGAGCACTGCAGCACTGTACTTTACTGGAGGCTTGGTTGAGGGGGGTATATAATAATAACCCTAAGTGGATTCAGGCAGGGATAAATGTAGATGTGTGGTAGACCTGACAGCGACACAGTAGTTTTCAGGTGTGCCTCAGGGCAGTTATCTAGCGGCAGGCCTATCATTACTTTTGATATATGTATATATGACGGGTGGGAAAGCCACAGGCACACTGCTTTGAAGTGCATGTAAGTGGGCAGCCATAAATGAATCCTCTTTTATTACCTAAATAGTGGACAAGTCAGGCCAACTGAGTATTAGCATCACCTACTAACTACAGGTGAATAGATTGTATTTAAGAACACTTGCATGTAGTTTTCCGTCTTGGTCAGCACGTACCTGGAACTCCTGGTCCAGTTTCTTCTCAATCCAGTCGGTCACGTGAACCAAAGTGACCTCCCTCTCACCCAGTTTAGGCCGTGCTTTCAGCTCTAGGTGAGGCGGACTCCGAAAACCATACCTGACAGCGTAGAGGGAACAATGTTGGATAAACTGTTACTGGATGCATTAAAACTGGACACATTTTGCTCATACCACTAAATTCAATACATTTTCCTATTTTACAACATAAGGTGCTTTGTGGAGGAAAAGTGTAGCATAAAATAAGATCATGATTTGCTGTAGATCAGTGGCTTGTGAGCAAAGTCTAATCCTGACCGATCTTTCACTTTGAGACATACAGTATGTATGCTAATGAAATGATGATGATGTTCCACTCCCAGTGAGTTGTTATCATGGGAAGAGTAATCTTCTGAATAAGTTTGGTTGAATGTAGTGTAATATTTTCCCTGTCTGAGCTTGTGAATGATGGTTGCTGAACTATAATAACTGATACACTTTACCCTGTATATTACTGTTATGTTTTCTCTTTGTTTGTGCCTCTTTTTTATTGTTTATTCTCTAATTTATGTGATTTTGGATATTGAAAAAACAATAATAAGTGAGTTATTTAAAAAAAAAACTTTGGGGAGCATCAGAAAAACAAACACAATATCTTCCTCTTTTATTTTCATTAATCATCTGATGATTTTTTTTAGCACTGACCCACTGGTTAGGGGTCACTGTTGTAGGTACTTACGTATGTGATTATTATCACCATCATCAAGACATTTTTATAATTAATCTTATAAAGTGCATCGTGTGTAATTAGGGATTTAATATTCAACATCTGTAATGAACGGCTACCTTTGTGACTTCATTTTTTAATTGTTTAAATATGTCTAGCTCAGTGGTGATTAACATTTTTCTTTTACTGTGTGCATGTCTGCATTTGGCCAGCAGAGGGTGCGGATGTATTCCCTTAGTACATTCCACAGTGTTCAATGCACTCCTCCCTAGAAATGAGCGTACCATATCCTGTCCGTGGGGGGAGGTGGGATGTTTACAGCCAGCGTCCCACGGCACTCTTGCACCTCCACGGTGAGCAGCAGGGGTGTATTGGACACCTCCTCCATCTTCTTCTTGATAAACTCCGTCTCTGTGGCTTTCTGGAAGTACTTTGACTTGGCTATCTTGTCCACAAAGCGCATGATCTTGCTGGGCCTGTGGCCTCCCACATAGCTACATGAACAGAGGATGGAAACAGAGGAAGAGGAGGAGGCAAGGCAAGGAGTGAGTGAGTCAGGTTCATCATTTATTCATAACAGCATCTCTTGCTACTCAGCACCCACGATGGGAGGGGAGTGACCGGGTGCTACACTAAATCAGCGGCAAGCTTTCAAACGTGTGAGACTGAGTGTGTAGGTGGGCGGGTGGGTGGTTGGACTGAAAGGGCAGAACATTCTGCCCGAGAACATCATCGTGAATCTGTTTCTGCCCATTTTCAATTCAGATATGTCGTGATGATGTCGTAGAGAGACATTTGCTCACCCCTCGCCTCCAGGCAGAACAGCTTTGTCACTGAGGAGTTCTGGGGGATCCTCCTCATCTGATGAGCCAGCACTAGACGACTCCTCATCACTGTCTGCAAGACAGTATGTTCGTGGCCTGGGCCTGTCACACACACACACACACAAATAAACATACACTTAAAGCTGAAAAGTCAGTCTCGAATGGCTTTGCACAGAACCATTAAGAATGAAATTAACAAAATCCCATTAAATGCAACCCCACTGATATATATATATCACAGGAAATAAAAATCTCCAGCTCTTTACTTAAGAAAATAAACTATTATCCAGAACAAAATGTATTGTTTCAGTGACAGGCAGCTATTCCACAACTCACCAGTCATTGACAAATCCACAGTGGTAAGCGTCCAGACAGAGGATAAGTAAATTAAGAGAGGAGAGGAAGAGCCAACAGAAAAAGGATAGGAATCGTGAAAAAAAAACAGATCTGACCACTAAAATTATTCTAAATGTAAATCTACCCAATTAACATCCAGTTCAGGGCTGTTTTTTGCACAAAGAACAATCCTTCAAACATCCTACTTAGTTATTAATGAGAATATTTTAGGACAATAACAAGAACAAACAAGGAGAAGAATTGCAAGATTTTAAAAATCAGACATGGCATCTTTACAATCTGCATAAGGGGAAATAATTGTGTGTAACTGAATGCCTCACCACTCTTTTCCGTGTTCCCCGAGCCCCTCGCCCTCCTTCCCCAGACGGGCCAGATTCATCTTGGTCTCTAGTGTCATGAGGAAGGAGCCCGTATAGGAGACCTCCAGATCAAACCACAGTCCTGGACACAGACATATGAGGTGTCAATATTAAAAAGCATATCACTTTTCATCTCCTACGATGCCACAGCAGCAACAAAACTTATCAACTCTGAATGCTTTTTCTCAGAATAAACAAGAACCTCCTGCTCGGTGTCTAATTGCTGTGAGGTTCCCTGCAGAGCTGACAGTTAGAAGACCTCTCCTCCAGCAAACACTGGAAAGGTCAGCCCTTGGACTGCGTTGCCTCCTTATTGGCTGACTTCATTAAGCTACTTCCTGTTTACACATCACGAGTCTCAGGAGGTGATAGAAGAACGATTCAAAATCTGATCCCCCTGCTGTTTGCTCATTGAATGCCAACCTCTGTAAATAATAAGTGCTGTTATATTAATCCTCTGCCTCCTCTTCCTTGTCCACCCTTCACAAACGCTCGATGGTTTGTTTGTATGTGGCAGCGGTGTCAAAGAGAAGCTAAATGACAGCATTAAGTCAGGGCACATCTATGTCAAGAACAAGACGCTCAAATGGAGGAGAAAAAGACAAAGAAGGACCTGATTAATTTTGTAAGGTCAACATATCTTCACCACTGATAAAAACGTGTGCCTCTACATGAAAGTGGGAAATATAATAAAAGCAATATTTCATGAGACAAGATATTGTATTGACTCTAGGTCATTGTAATAAGTAAGTTTTATATTGTTTTTTTTTATTGCAGTATAGTTGGATAAATTTACAGAACTGGCGTGGGTGTCATATCCACAGCAATTACTTTCAGCCTTTCTAATAATGTTGTTTACATGGGTTTGTCGGTCAGTGAGTTAAACATGTTTGTCCAGACCATAGACAGTATAATAAGAGGATGGCACCTCCAGGTCTGAAAAGTGAAAACAATACAGGAGGGCCTCAAACTGCATTTTACTTAATTCCCAGCAGGGGGCAACTCCACTGGATGCAAAAAGATGGCAGATGTAGACAAAGCAAATGAGGAAACGACCCTATTTTTCACTTGATTTATAGACTCAGTTAATACTTTCCTAATGAGTTTATGTTCTCAGTCCCTAATGATACTGAAACGTGGATTAAAATGCACTGCGGTGCAAACATTCATCTTAATTGTGAACTATGGGAATTCACTGGGCACTTGCCCCATTTTAAAGTCAATGTACATAAGTCCAATGCTTCAATATATGATAAAAGTAATGACAGTCCCATTAGCCTCAGCTGCTCTCCTGTCTAACATCTGTTCTTAATAGGCATTTTAACAATACTATTAAACTTTGTAAATTTTACCATTACTAACCAGGCTACCACATTTTTATAGTTTATTTTTGTTTTACTTTTTATTCCTTTATTTTAGCCACTGCACTATTTTATGTCTTAGATTTGAACTAGTTTTCAATATTCACATTTTGCAAACATATCTGCAGGATCACTGTTAAAGGGAGCTCTAAATCTGAGAATGCGATTGCCAGTGACCGCTCAACTGTGTCTATTTCATACATTTTGTTTGGTGGATGAAACTTGTGCCGATAATAAAAGTGGTCCAAGTGAATTTTTAAAAAGTAACTGAAAAATAGTCTTTGTCAAGTCAACATTGGCATGTAAAAAAAGAAACTGAATGTGTTAAATTTTAGAACAGAGTCTGGTGTTGTGGTACATGGTTAGTGGTGTTAAATTGTGTTAGCACCTACCACCCCCAAGCAGTCAACCTAGGAGAAACACTGATGACTAGTAAAGAACTTGTACTTTAATGAACTTGAAACAGTACTTTGTGCTAATTAGCAAAGGTTCGCATGCAAACAACTTGAACTTAATGCTGAGCTCCACTCTGTACAAGCTTTTGTCCAATTTGTAGTTCATCATGCACAGTATAAACATTATAAATCAAGTCATGTCTTCCCAGCATTATGAAGTCAGGAGGCACTCGTACTCTCTTCTTATCATCATCACAAGAGAAGACAAATTTTACAAGATATGAAATTAGTTGTGCTATGCATATGTAATGTATACTGTTCGGTTCACAAAGGTTTACAGCACAGCACTTTTAGAGGTGGCATTCCCCCAGGACTAATTATACGCTGGGATCAACTGATTAAGTATGGTGAGTGTATTTGTGTGGGCGTATAGGTTCAGACAGAACACATTAATGAGCATCACAGACTCACAGACTCAGTCGTGGAAATGTGGCTGACAGGCGAATGACTCATGACTGGTTCGTCCAGCAGAATGAAAAGAGGTGCTACATTTTGAATGCTCTTGTATAATTAAAAGTGAGATCAAATTAGACTAGACCGTCTTTGGACAACCTCTGAATACATTAAAAATTAGGACAGAAACTAGTCAGTTCTTGCAACTAATGATTGAAACACACCTCCCACGACCTGTTCCCTCCTTCAGCTTCTTTTTTCTCATTTTCTCCCCAATCCAGCCATCTCAGTAGGAATTAACATGCCCAACATCTCTTTGTCTCTGCATGTCGAACAGTCCCATTGCTGGGGCTCAAGGCAGGCAGGGTAGGCAGGGTGAGTCAGTGTGTTGGTAATGGATAAGGGGGACCCCAGACGTGAAGTTTAATTACTGTGGTTTAATAGAGCGAGTCGCACAGAGGGGCTGCACTCCAGATGAGAGAGGGAGAGAGGGCTGAAGGGGAGGAGAAAATGTCTTAATCCAGCGAGAAGAAGAGCAAAGCTTAGGGAAGATGGAGGAATGATAGCAAAGGGAGTTGCAGGAGATGGATTGACTGAGGGTAATGGAAAAGACAGGCTGTTGTAATGACAGAGAGGCAAGATTTCAAACTGATAAACAGCTTGGGTTGTGATGAAGAATAGCAGAGGAGGGAGACGAAGATTAATGGCAGGAATATAATAAATTTCTACTTTAGCAGACCATCCAGAACGCTGTGTGAGAAACAAAACATACCAAGGGTAGCTGTGCTTCCTACCTTGGTGGTCCACAGAAGGTGCAGAGGCATGGAGGATCTTGGGTATGGAAAAGCCCATGTCTAGTTCTGTCAAAGTCAACTCATTCATAACATATGGCAGCTGAAACATTAGAAAAACAACAACAAAAAACAAATTTAGACAAAAACTCAGGAAATACAGCCATACGAGACACAAAACTGTCTTTTGAGCTCATCACACTGAAAAATCAAGACACATCACTACTACCAGTGCATACCCTGATCTTACTGAGCTTCATTTGGATCTTTTTGGAGACTACATTGGCCCAGTACTTCTCTCCCAGGAAGTCCCAGAATATTCTCCCCAGAAAAGCATTGACCCAGGCTTCAGGCTCCACAGTCTCCTCTGAACTTCTGTGTATCTGAAGGACACACACACAGGAATGAGTTGTAGCTTTAATCCTCATGACATAAAATGAAGCCAGTAGGTTCTAGTCAAAAATAATAACAGTCAATGTCAAGCCTGGGTTTTGATCCAGGCTACATCATCTTCCATAGCCAGATTAGTGGGGCCACGGGGCACAAACTGGCTGTTAAGCCCCATTTAACCTCCCCTTTACAACTTGCTCTGTCTTCTACCTTTTTGGTAGTTTTCGGGCTGCTCTCGGGGCTGTGTCCAGCACTGTCAGTTGCAGTTGGGCTTCGCTGTGGTGCCTGGGGGTTGACGTATTTGGCCATGTAGACGTTATAGTCCAACAGCATCTTCTGCTTCAACCCTCCAGTGGGGCCACAGGAGAGTGCAGAGGGGGTCTCTCTGTGACGAGACTGAGACAGCTCCTCAAGGCTTCCGCGGCTGCTGCTCCTGCTGTCAGCCTCCAGGCCTCCTCCAGACTGGGTGCTGCTACTGCGGCTGTGGGAGGGCAAGAAGGCTAAAAGTGGGAGTGGGGGGGGGAGTAAGGGGAAGTTAATGTGATACAAATATGCGGCTAAAACATTTTCACATTCAGTCCAATCGATCCATCATATTTAACTTACATAACATATGCTCGAGACGTTGGTTAGTTAGCGTCTACATACAAAATACTGACAATGAAACTATGAATCAGCACGCTTGACACCAGATGGCACACAGCATCATCTCTCTGACTCATATTAGCACTCAACATCAATGCTATGTATATTCACAAAACAGCTTGATATTTATATCATCTTTCCAGTAATCCCGTTCACCCTGGACTGCCTTTATCAGTGTACCCACACAGGGCTAGTGTTTCCCTTTGAATTGGGCCTTATCCTTGCAGGCTAATATCCCACAGGAGAGACTGGTGCTATAATATGCTGCCTCACTGTGCATGTAATCCTGCTGACCCATTCACACTCATCTGTTCGCTCAGTTGAGGGGATTGGCAGTCCCTAAGCTGAGGCTTATGCACAGATCTGATGGCTATGCAGTTACATACTCAAGAGAATGGCCATTCTGACTGTGGGAAGTGATGTGTGTCTTTCCAAATGCAGTATGCGTGTGCAAAGGGTGGGAGAGACAGACAAACCCATCCTCTGTACATGGTGTTTGTCTCTTTGTGTGTGACAGTGAACAGGGCTCAGTCTAACACTCACCACTCTTGCAGATGCTGGGCAGACTGCCGCCTCTCCCCTCTGACTTCATCCGGGACGCCAGGAGAAATCTCCGGAACCACTCTTCTTTTTCCCGACCCGTCCTCCCAAACAGGTAGATTGTCAGGTCTCCCCCTCCAGACGTTGGTCTTTTGGATTCCTCCGATGATCCTGATGCTTCAGCTTTCTCGCATTTGTCCGTTCTCTCTAGCTTCTCACTCAGCCCTGTTAATTTGTCCTCCCCACCTTCGGGTCTTTCTCCCTGGGCCTTGGACATGAAGTCCTCCTGCTTGGCCAGCTCAATGCAAATGGGATACTTCTTGTTCCAAATTCTTTTCCTGGCCAAGCTTTGGGGCACAAGCTGGATCTATTGGGAGCATATGAAGCAAGTTCAAACAGTCAAACACAAGAAGATCACATGTTCTTGCAGTAGGAAAATAAGGACAATCAAAAAAATGTATTGTCCCAACAGTACACAGAGATAATGAATAGTACATGGCAGACTTGCCCCAGGGTGTGAGTGGCAGCAACTGAACACTTATAAAACAGAAAAAAAAGACAGCAAGGAACAATGTAGGCAGAAATACGAGTGCAAATGACACATCCATTATGTATTCATACTTGTCTAAACCAAAGGTCAATTTTGTTTGATCAGCAGTGTAAGAACCTGTCGTTTGTTTTGTTAATGATGAAAGTAGCTAGCATAGCAGCAGTGTTGGAGAGGTTTCTTTTGAAATGTAGCAGGTCATGAATTACTAGTTATTCTGCAAAGAATATAGTAAGTTATAAAACAATTTTAATCACTTCATCAAAGTAGTGTAATTAATTAGATTTGATTGCTTTTTGTTTATCTTTCTAACTAATGTTTGGGTTTTGAAACTTTATATTATATGACTGAAAGCTGTACAATAACTGCCTGTAAATGTTTCCTCGGGTTTGATAAGGCGGAATGGTGACAGCATTTTCAACCTGGTAAGGAGGTTTTATGCTGTAATGTCATGTTAGAGCCCTTTTTCTGGTTTTACAAAGACATTGCTGTTAAATTTTCAGTACTGAAAGGGGTTCTTGTCCATCTGACAACATGATATGATTGACTGAACACAGACATGGCAGACTCAGGCTACCCCAGGCAGTGTGGATTGATATTATTAGCAGACAAGATGTGGTGCAAATCAAACAAGAGAACAATCAAAAACATTGCCCAAAATTTTTTCAGCATCACAGCGTTCCACAATATGTTGTAATGGTGAATGCTATTCGGTTCACATTCATTCAAGCATAAATCCTTTAGCCTTTAACAGTGCTAAAATATTACCATCCCATTGTTATTTTGTTCTCCGGGGGTGTTTAAAACAATCAGAGCTTGACTGTGAATGCACACTTGGGGGACGTTATTATGTGTAATCCAGCATCTATAAATGCAGGCAGGCAACATTCAAGACAGACTAAACATCACAATAATGATGGTGAAATGTCACTTTAGGGAGCCATTCAGTTCCAGGAGAAGGAGAATAGAGTCGTTTGTACACATGAGGACAACCATAATGACCCCTCTGCTCTGTGATACACTGACATTAGAAATGTGCTCTTACTGTCCTGCCTCCAGATATACTAAACCATCGAGTCAGCACACTGATACACAAGACACACAGTTGTTTGTCCAGGGTCAGCGACCTTTGAAGTTCACATGTTTACACACAGTATGTGACTCTGAGTAGCTTTGTCACTGAACATGAACTGTTGGCAAGCATGCACTCAGGCACAGCAAATATGAGGGGACGTGTGCTTGATGTCACTATCTGTTAAGCACACAAACATGCTGGCGAGCGAATTTGAGACACACGCAATTAACACGTTAACGTCCCTCTCTCACAAGCAGGCACGGAGACACATGACATCCCTTTTCCATTTGGCATCACCCACATGTACGCACAACCACCTCACCTTGCTGTCCGTCAGGTCATAGATCTTCTGGCTGATGTAGGTGACGTCAGGTTTTGGTTCGTTGTGTGTGGCACGGCGGGAGATGTTACGGTTGGGCTTGGACAGACGCAGGACGGAGCCCTCTAGACGGACGTAAACAGAGTGGGTCAGGGTGGCGTGGTACATCTCCGGGTCGTAGCTGTGGATTTCATTCATCCAGCCCTGACAGATTGATGGGGTGGAGAGGGGGAGACTTTTAATGTAATGAGACAATGACAGCACATTTACACACAGCAGACTCCCAGTCAAACACTCGGGCGATGATTTTGTGGTACGTGTTGTCTCAGTAGTTGAGTTTTCTTCGGGGTACCGCTGACTGCAAAAGGAAGGAAGACATGACAGCACCACAAAAGTGAAGCCAAAACATCCTGATTGCCACATGGTGTCTGGTTGCAGTAGAGCTCATGAATCCCCTGACCTCTACATTTGTCAAAAGGGCAGGTGTTATTTTTTTTCAGATAAGTTCATCCTTAATTTGTTGGCTGTTTGATGTTGACAAAGGGTGTCTTACATCAGGATTGACAACTAACTATAACCCCAAATTTCAATTTCAGCTGTATGACTAAAAACCAAAGTCCCTCTAGGCAAGTCCCTCCAATCAGCAGCCATCTTGGCAACACCCCCCAGCTTTTATTTTATCTGACAAGGCCCCTATCTAAATGAACAGAGACTTTTTGAAAAAAAAAAAAGTAAGGTTGAAAAGGTTGCTTTTTTTTTAAACAATAAACTTCTACTACTCATGCACAAGGATTCACAGCATCAAATTCTCACACAGCTCATTTCAGAGAACCAACACAATGCTGTTTCTTGGTTTGTCTTTCGTACAGCATGTGATTGGATTTTGGAGAGAAGAGGCTGAATGTGTGTCATACAACCATCATTGCTTCAAGCAGCTTCCTCCAGCTCCATCAGCTGATCACTACTGTGCAGACTGTGTCTCCAAATGACGACACCAGGCATATTTTAGCTTCATATTAACAGTGGGAGGAAGTGAAGATGTGTCATCTATCTTTACACAGTCAATGACTACTGCTTAGTTGATACTGGTATTTATTCTACATATATTTATTGTCTTGGTTACAGCAAGCAGATACAGCCACATACCAAAATGTTATGCTTTAATTTTCCTCTGTCAAATGTTTATGTGCATATGTTGTTTGGGGGATGACAGAGGACAGCATCCCTCAACCTGTCAATGAAAATTCAAAGTCTTTCAGGTCAAAATGATATCTTTCAAAATTTAGCAAAAGGTAGGTAAGTATAAGAAAAACAAACCGAACCTGCTGCTACATTAGTTGTGATATATTCTAATATTCTTTTACATAAACACATTTAAAAACATTTTACAAGGACCCATTAAATTTGGTTGTAACAGAAAAACTTAACTCTCAAGTTCTCCTTTTTCCCCTTAAATTATGTAACAATGGCAGCAGACAGCATCTTTGGATTCTCTGTATTGGACTTTCTTGTTTCCCATCCACCAACACACTAGCCAAGAAACTATATATCTGCGATTACATAATATCACGACAACAAACACCTTCAAGAACAACAGGAAGTCCTCTTGGTTTAATTTACTACTGTTAAAATATGAAAAAAAAATGTTTTGTGATACAAAAGATGATCTACCAACTGTTGTCATCAATAAAAATCACTCTGTAAAATTATAATTCAATCAAGCATCAACATATTTCAAGACAAAATTCTTACTTAAACTTGCAGTGCCACAAAGTTCAGACAACAGAAGATAAAGTGAAGCATCTGAAACACTGCCTCTTTGATGATAATCAAAGCAAAGGAAAAGACGAAGAGAAAAGTTTATCTTCACCGCTGTGACCCTGCACTCGTGTGCTCCAGGGTCCATCGTTCATGCGCATGTATCATGTTCTGAACAACCGCAGAGATCTTCTTTTGGAACAGCTGCGCCCTCCGGTCATAACCCCCTCCTGTGCAACAGCTTGGTACCCACGAAGGCACACACACATGCAAGTACACATACTTACATAACTCCCTCAAACTACTGAACATCTCTCTTCTAGGAGCTTCTACAACAGTGAAAAACTGAAACTGAAAAAGAGGGGGTAAATGTGGTGAATGCTCATTCATATGTTTGGTTCAAGCTAAGCTGTCACTGTCACCGGATAAAAAAAGTGTAATGTAACCTTATTATGTTGCTGCTGGTCCCCATGAGGCTCCAGTGACTTTCATTCTCATCTATAAACTCCCACCTCATCAGTCTCAAAGGAGGCTCTGAGAACAAAGCCAATGCAGTTTGAACAACAAGGGAGATTTCAGAGCTTTGCTAGAGTGAAATGATGTTAAAATGACAGAGGGAAGAACATAAAAGCTCTTGTGGACAAGAATCCTACAGACAACACAGTAAACAAAAGAAATTTGGCAGTCTGCATACAGTTTGGCTTTCTCACTTTGATTAGATTCTCAATGGCATTGACTAGATGCCGTTCTCTCCCATATATCATGCCAATTCTATCAACTACATGTGTTAAACCTGCAGGTTATCGGGACTTGGGGCCATATACAACAAGGTCACTTATGCATTCTCTGCATTGAAAATTTTATGGTGCTCCCAAAACAAGAGAAGCACCTATTAAAAAGCTAAAACAAAAAGTTTTTAATGAACAAATATATATTTTGAAGTCATATATAGCAACAGGCTCAAACGTGCCGTGATTTGTCTCACCTTGAAGATTCCTGGTTCTCTGATATCAAGCTGGGCCACATTCCAACGATCTATCCTTCGCCTCCCTCTTCTCATCCCTATTGAGGAGCGTCGAGGAGAGGACAGCCAAAGGACCAGCAAGGCCAGCATGAACCCAGCTACTATCCCGTGCACCACCGCACACACATACGGTGGCATTGGAAGGACTAAATACCAGTACACCAACTGTGTCAGGAAGATGAGGCCAGTCACAGGCACAGTCTCAAACTCCTCCTCCATTTTCTCCTCCTCCTCTGTGTCAAGTTCACTACACAACCCGGTGCTACCAGTATGGGGCTGCCGGGAACCGGGGTGATCCCCATCTGGTGTTTCTGTATCGGTACATAACTCAAAGTCTTCGCTGTACAGTTCGCAAAAGTCCTCGTCTTCCTGTCGTGCTACCAGGGCCGACATGGAGCAACGGCCAAGAGTGAGAGAAGGAGATTTGGGAAAAGTGGATGAGGGGGCTGGTGCCAGGGATGGGAAGGAGAAAAAAACAGAATCAGGCCCTTTGCCTGTAGGGGTTTCTTCCTCTTCTTCCCCTTCCACTCCTTCCTCCTCCTTGATGCTATAGTTGTTACTTTCTGCGTGTCCGTTCACTGCTGTCACTCCACTGAGCTCTGACGCACTGGCGGACAGCGATTTGGCACGATGAGTGGCACTTCCAACAGCCCCCACACCAGACTCATCCCCCATGATCTTACTAAACAGCTGCAGAGGGTCTGACATTACCTCTGATAGCCGCCGCTTGGTATCTTCTATCCTGGCCTCTACCTCTTGGACCTTGAAGAAAGACCTACCATCTGGGGACATAATGGGGGAGGATGGGGCTGTCTTGGAGTCTCCACTTGTGTGCGTGACCGTGACGGGGCAGGAGGACAAGCGAGGCTGGGAGAACTGTTTGAAGAGCTGCATGTTGCGAGGTGGAGGCCGCTGGGATGGCTGTCCTTGCTGTTGCTGTGGTGGAGGGTGATGGAGATAGT
This sequence comes from Acanthurus leucopareius, assembly GCA_029814765.1. NCBI lineage: Eukaryota > Metazoa > Chordata > Actinopteri > Acanthuriformes > Acanthuridae > Acanthurus > Acanthurus leucopareius. Next base: position 11,547,268 of record JAQMCX010000021.1, on the reverse strand, counting down.
GATAAAGATGACCTTCCTGATGTTCAGCCTTTGAGGTGTCCGTGGAGAGAGACTTCACAAAAGATTTCATTAAATGACGGTGGCGTGCATGCGATGGCGTAACAGTGGTAGGTGCAGGAGGGGTTTCTCGAGACTCAACATCATTGGACAAGGACCTGACCAGGCTGAGAAAAGGTTTGGAGGAGGGCAATGCCGAAGACTTGCAAGGGGAGGAAGAAGTGGAGCTAGTGGGTGGAGGATTGACTGCTGGTCGATCAGAGGGCCAGGAGGAGCTGGCAGGAGGGTCGGAGCTAAGATGGGTGGAGGTGGGGATAATAGTCATGGCTGGAGAGGGCGAGTGTGGGTGAGGGAGTGAGGGCTCCACAGACAGGGTGGTGGAGGAAACAGGTAGCACAGCAGCTCCCGAGGAAGTCTCTACACCAGCAGATTCAAACAGCATCTCCTCTCTTGCCTCCAAGCCTGTGGCCACATCATTCCCTGAAGCCTCTAGACCATGAAATACCCCTGTGGCATCAAGCCCAGATTTATCTTCGGTAGGTACCCCATAGAGCTCCTCCTCCTCATCATCTTCCTCCTTCCCCAGAGCAGAGAAGTGGATGGTGATGGTGTCACGAGAGCGGGAGCGCTGCACCTGCAGCTTGGGTCCCGGGGCATGACGAGGGGGAGGAGTGTCAGCATGCTGGCCACTACCCCTGCTGCTGCTGCCCTGACTGCTCATCACCACCCTGCACAGGGCTCACAGCCTGAGAGAGACAGACAGGTACAGAAGCAAAACACTGTTAAAACAGCAACACTGAAACACTGGTACAAAACATTAGGACAAGAAAAGAAGGTTGGGAAATTTGAGTTCAAATTGGCGATGTGATTAAATAATTTCAGTGATACCCACACACTCTACATGATCTCCACACACATACAGGACAGAGGTGAACGGCCTGACAGCTCTTTATTCATCCTAATGTGAGTAGACTGGACAGGTATGTCTGTGCTCCACAATCCATTAGCCCTCATTATGCAAGGCTGTAGTTGACAGACTGAGTCGCTCTCAGTTGTGGCCTTTCTCTGTCCTACCAGAGACCTACTCACTCACTCATTCCCACCATGTCAACATAATTAATGGGTTACTTCATAACACGAGCCTTCGGGAGCAAAGCTGTATTGAAGCCCACTCTCCACAGGGGGCAGACTACAGCTGACTAAATAGTGCAAGGTAGTGAAGAACAAACAAAGGGTGGCTGGAAAATCATCATTGTTGGGTGTAAATTATTTAAAATGAACAGGGTTATTTAAAATGAATCTTGCCTTAACTGATTATTTTGTTTACTTTGGGGCAGAACAACATGCTAAAAACTCAGTATCAGCATATTGTGCAGTACTAATACCTTATTAAGTTAGTATGGCTGAATATTGAATATATTCACTGTCATTTGACCTCTGTTTAGTCTCCACCGGCTACTGAGGGAAATATCTGGTTCTTCAACCTGACAACGTTCAGCAGATAGTCACTTACTTGGTCTGTTACTGTTTGCTGTGAGCATGCTGTCCTTTTATCAGAGCTTTTTCATTGAGTGCCACTGATGGAAATGGTGATAACAAGAGCAGTGAGACTGAAGTAAAACAGTACAGTTGTGGACCATTTCGCCAAAATAATGACCAGAAAGATGCTAAAATGATGTTCATAACTGAGGGAACAGCAGAATTCAGTAAAAGCACAGCAAAATCCTTCAAATAACACATAACCATTTCATCGACTTTTTATATGAAAATATGGATTAGAATAACTTGAAACCAGTTAGACCTTGTATGCAACTGCTTGTTTCTGTTCATTGTTTTTGTCATTCAGTCACCAAATTTGTCTTCAGGATGTGACTGTCATGCATTTTATTTAATTTGTGTTTTAACGGGATTCAAAAATTTTTTTAAACGTATAGACATAATACAACAAGCCCTACTTCTTCCAACCAGTCTTACCGATATGCAGACACAATGACACAACAAAGAAGCTGTTCAGCCTCAGTGATCACAGGAACAACGCGTCTATTGTATAGTCTCAACATAGCGGAACCAAAGTCATTCATCATGCAGTAATTTCACTGAATGAGGCCTCGACTTGTTATTGAGTTATTGTGCCTGTTTATTCTTCCACATCACATAGAGTCCATCATTCCTGGTTAGCATTATCAAACAGGCAGAGCAAATCAAGCACACGCATACATAGACACCCATGACAAGCACAAGAATGCTGATTGCACACACACACACTCACACACACACACAGAGTCACTCTGGCTTTCGGCTGTTTGATAAAAATGGCCTGTAATGGAAGAAGGAGGTCTGTCTGCATTTGACTGCATTTGTGAGAAAGCTCCAGCACCCCTTGGGGCTCTGCTCTGGTTGGCACTGCTTCTCCAGAGATTGTATTTGTTGGGATGAAATAACAGAGCATTTGACTTTCCCAGCCAGCCATTTACTTGGCTGTGCTACAATGGGTTTTGTGTGTGTCATCTTGAGTATGTGTGTGTGTGTGTGTGTGTGTGTGTGTGTGTGTGTGTGTGTGTGTGTGTGTGTGTGTGTGTGTGTGTGGTATCACAACTCTCTGATGAGGGCAAGGAACATCTAATAA
>JAQMCX010000021.1:11510588-11544545 GCA_029814765.1 Acanthurus leucopareius | reverse complement strand
TGTGTGTGTGTGTGTGTGTGTGTGTGTGTGTGTGTGTGTGTGTGTGTGTGTGTGTGTGTGTGTGTGTGTGTTGCTTCTGCCATGGCTGTGCTGAGGGCATGGCAGATCGAATAAAAATGGTGAAAAAGAAAGACAAAAAAAAAATGAGCAACAAAAAAGGAGAAAGATGAAGAGCCTCGGGGGGTCTGTTGAGGCTGCAGACGACCTTTTGGAGACAAGCTTTTGAAGTGGAATTCACTTAAAGACAGCAGAAAGGCAGAGATGGAAAGAGAAAATGGGGATGATGAAACAGACGAGAGGAGAGTGACAGAGAGGAGAGGAGGGAGGAGACAAATGAGCGGGGAGACAGAACCATGGAGATGGAAGTGGATTGTGTTTTCATCAAACCTTTAAGGACGGACTGAAACACTGTGGAGGTTAGGTGATCAGAAAGGAGAGGTTCCAAGTTTTCTGGGGTCATGTTTTAAAAGGGCACAACCAAAGGACGACAGACACACAACATCTATTCCACATCAGTCAGGTGAAGTATCAACTGTTTGCATACTTATGTAAGTCTACATGGAAACTAAGGCACAGTTTCTACCAATTAGATTCAAGGTAAATAAAGCAAACAATCATATAGAGCTATTTAAACCAATTTCTATGAGGTACATTTTATTGGGAACTTCTTTGGAAAATAAATGACTAATTTCTAATTTTAGTTTCTTAAATATGAGGACTTTCTACTCTCTTTTGTATGATAGCTATAAAACAGCTTGTCAGACAAAACAAATCATTTAGGAGATATCTTCTGGAGGTTGTGACAGAAGTCTTTCACAACCTTTCGATGTTTTAATTGACCAAACCCCTGGCTATCAAAGTGTAGGCCCAGGTCACCTGCCATGAAGCAGATCTGCTCCTGAAATTGTGCTAGCTAGCTAGCTAACCTGCTATCCTCCAGCCAGCTAGTGCTAACTCACAAAAACAGACACATTTTTGAAAAAGAAACAACTGAATAACATAACAACTCACAAAAACTCAATTTTAAAAAAAATCTATAGGAAACTTCATGCCAAGTAAGACCTGAAAGTGTTAGTGGGCTTCCAATGGAAAGGTTTGGGAACCCACGGACAAAACAATAACTTAGTAAATGACTAGCAGAATAAAACTGAAAAAAATGATTGGTTGCAACTCTAGGCTGACATTAAGCTATGGATACCCACATATTCTATGTTACATATTTTAAACATACATAAAATTTTGTAATACTGCCATGAATCTGGCTCACACACAAAGGGATCAATGTGTTATGAGAGCTAAAACATAAATGACACACTGGCAACATGTCTTATGCTTCTCAAGTTGAATAAATTGCAACCTGCACAATGTTTGCTGACACACCCACAGATTTTTAGTTACTTTCTTTCAGCAATGTGAGGCTGCCATTAAGATCCTGTGTTTGTTTTAGCTGCTTCTGGATGAGGAGGTGAGGAGAAGAGGAAGAGGAGAGAAGAGGAGAGAAGAGAAGGGTCTGGCACGAGGACAAGATTCATCCAATTAATCAAAGCAAGCATTGCCACTCTAATCAGCTAAAGCCAGCACCCCGGGAGGAGAGACAGGAGGGGAGGGGAGGGAGGATAAAAGTAGAGGGGGGGGAGAATGATATAAGAGGGTGAACAGACAGTAGAAAGAGAAAGGCGCTGCAAAGCAACCATAATTAAGAAAACCGCACAGAAAAACCTCTGCAGCGAACTACTTGTAAATTAAAAAAAAATGTTTTTGTTATATTAGATATCCACAAACTGTTACTATTCCTTATCCACTATATGTAATCCCTTCCCACACTCAACTGAAGTACTCAGACATAATTAAAATGTAGTGCATGTCTTCAGAAGTGGGCACAGAAAGGTAAAAATAGGGAATGAGTGGTGACGAGGAGGGAGGTACAGAGTGGGTTTAGACAGAGAGATGGAGATGTATTTATGGCCAGTTTGTGCCGCCTTCAGCGTCTCTCTTCTCCTAAATGAATGAACCACTGAAAACCACCAATTGACTCAGTTTTTTTTTAAGAGCAAAGGAGCGCTCTTAATTGATTTAACACCTACTGCTGTGCTTCAAAAAAAAAACCCAGCATTTGGTACAGTTTCTTTTATTTTATGCTTGTTTCATTCCAGCTGATACACCGGGCCCGAAGCAGATTCATACAAGTCTACTCCTCAGTCTCCCTCTCCTCTTTTTGACAGAGTAGCCCGGTCTCCCTCTCCTCTCTCTGCATTTGATGGATGGGTAGATACTTCAGGACTGTCATACATACTGACGAATATCAGGCCCAGAGGAGGCGTGTGGAGTGGGGGGTGAGGTGCTCTTTCTTCCCCTGTGAGGACCCGTGGTCCTTACACAAGAGTCACAGGACACCGGGGAGCACAGACATGGGTACACTTGACATTTAGAGATTAATACTGAAAATACTATTCTTTAAAATGTCTTATCAAGTGTGGAAGCATAGGAAAAATCAAGATGCAGGTTAATATGTCGTGCTAAATACCTGCAAAAGACGTCAGAGTTGATGATTATAAATAAACTGTAAAGTTGGTATGTGAGATGTTGCATGAATCATAAGTCAGTCCTTAGTGAATTAGTTGAAATAAAGGCTTGTGTTTGAACAGTGGGAGCTAAAGATTAAAGCTACAGGATGCTGCCAGTGGAGGACTTAATAATAGCATGTACGCCATGAGAGAGGAAAGTGAAAGGAATAGATGAACACTACCATAATAATACTGTCAAAATTGTCCTCCCAAGCAAATGCCATCTTGTTAAAACATGATGCCTCTGTTACCCACAATGCAGTCTGGCTGGCAACTGACTGGTCTTAGATCTTGGATGCATTAAGCTAATAGTGGCTTAAGTGGCCTTGAGCTGCTAAATACGTATTGTAAGAGATATTAAGATACATTATAGCTAGCAAATTTGACTATAGTTGTGATTTACTTTTGAAATGATAGAAATACATTTGAATATCACTTTTTATCAGTAGTTTTTCTATATATGTAGCTGTTCTGGCATAATTATGATGTATTGTATTGTAAGCTTGGATCCAGGGGAGATACCAAAGTTTTTTTTGTGAGCTCTTCTGCGGAAAAAGTTTGGGAACACCTGCTCTATGCAACTTTCTTTTTCACATACCAAGTAGCACTCCCAAACACACGGAAAGAGTCTTTACTGTGTAGAATCAGCTGAGGTATCCTTTAAAACGTTTGCAGTCCTTTTTGCACAAAATGGCCATAATGTATCTGTTTATGTGGGAGTTACTTTAAGTCATGGATACATACCAACGTCTCAACAGTTACTTTAGCAGGTACCGAGGCTCTGAAAAACTCATTTTAAAGCCTTAAGTCAATGTGTGAACAATAGGAAAATGTGTGCAGAGCAAACTAAGATTATTTGCATGATATATGTTATATTTTGTAGGCATTTCTGTTGAAATTTTGCTTACTGTATTTGTTCAATTGAAAATTTCACCATTTGCCTACATCAGTTCACCCAAATCTGAGCCAAAATCTTGTCAGAGTTGCTCCTCACTTGCACTTGATAAAATAATCCCAAACTACTGAATTCTTCTCTTTGAATAACAGTGTGTTGATGTGATTGGTTACATCAGCAGGTGTCAAGGACAGGCTGACATGACCTCTGCTAAGGGATGTTAAGTTAGCGTGCCGAATTCCTACAGAGAGAAAGATCAAACAGAGAAGTATAACAAGAAAAAAGAAATGAAGGCTGGTGTCTGGAGCATACTGAGCGGATGACTGCATGAAAAATGGGGCAAGAGGAAACCGGAGAGCAAGTCAAGTAAAAAACAAGTCGGCGAGGCATTAAAAACTGGAGGGTGACAGCAGGAAGATAGATTGGGTGAGACAGAGAGATGGGAGATGGACACAGGATGCACAGAGAGACAGAGAAGATGTGGGAGCAGTCGATTGATGCTAACAACCTAAAGACAAACAGAATAGATGAGCGTCTTGGTCACATGATGATGCATGCAGCTGCTAATAAAGGATGAGCAGAGAGCACCTGAAGAAAGTAGAGAGGGAGAAATAGGACAAAAGACATAAAGGATGAGGAGCAGCGTTTGTCCTCCAGCACATTACAGAGTCACCAAACAGCAGAGAGCAGGTAAACACTCCACACACCTTCTTTTTCATGCCTCACTACTCTCCCCAGGGAGCACCGGTCCCAGTCATCACTGGCACCCTGGTTACATCACATGCACTGATGTAAACTTGCATTTATGTAGATGTTTTTTATCCATGTATAAAAGAACACAGCAAAGGAGAAAGGACAGGAAAAACTAAAAAGAGGAAGATTTTCACTATTGTTTCATCTGTTTTTTTGAAATAAATTGATTACACAAGGCAGGAAAAAGACAAAGGGCACTTGAACTGGACAAGCTTATCTCAGATGAAGAGATCCATCTTTGTATCATCCTCACAAGGCCTAACACAAGCTAACTACACCTTTTTTTGCTTGTCACAGAAGGGAACTCTGACCTGACTCTGACAGTGAGAAAGAAACATAAGCAGTAGCTCTTAAATGAGCTTTAGGCGGGATAGTCGAGTTGTCAGCCCCATTAGGTCAAAGCAGGCTACTTAAAGGGCTCTCTCAAGGACAGGATGACGGGAAAAAAAGAGGTAAGCATGAAGTGAGAGAAAAGGGTAAAGAAAAAGGGAGAAAAGAGAAGGACAGAGCCTCAAGGGAGATGACTGACTTTTTAGGAAAAGACGAATTATTGATGCAAGCACAAAGTTTTGGGTATGACTTTTCTTTTTCACAGAATTGTCTGCCACACACAAGCTATCCCTTGTTCATGTTTGATAAAAACTTCTTTTTTATCAAACAGCATGTGACATAATTTTTATTCAATATCAAGGCTGCAACCTCTGACAACTTTCATTAACAGTTAAACTCAGAATTTAACAAAATTAGCTTGTTTTACATATTCTAATTTTTATTGACTAACAGACAAAAAACTAAAAAAACAATAATTTTACGGAGAGTTCTTTGGTCTTCTTGTAATGAAGTAAACTCTCTGGTTCTGATACAACTGATGCTAAAGTAGCATTTATTCTGACCCTCTCTTGGAGGGACCAGTCAACGTCCTCTGAAGAACTTCCTGCAAATTCGGGCATGGTTTCGGTGTGACCACCAGCGAGCGTTGTGTTTGAAAAAAACTAATAGTTAACTGACACAAACTCATAACTTGAAGTCTAAAAAGATGGAATTGCAAGATCAGGTGATCACATGATCTTAAAAACTCAACTGCTCAGCCAGCTAAGATTTAGAAGAAACTCATAGTATCACATGAACTCTGTATTTGGCAAATATGGTAAAACAATTAGTGGTGTGATTTTTATTTTACAAATTACAGACATAGCAGAATTTCTTGGGATCAAGATCACAGACAACCTCCACAATTACTGCAAATTAGTATATTTTTCGAGGTAACACAAGTCCCACATGAAAAAGGCTTCCAATATTTTTTGTTTATAAAAATGCTGCCAATTTATTCTGTGTTGACTAGCCAGTTGAGTCAACACATTACTAAAATCACAAAATATTTACGTAAATTACTTTTTATTTTTAGAGTTTATAAAGATTTCTGAGAAACAGTATTTATGACATGAAAATACCTAATTTTTACACACCTGTTAAGCGTATTTCAGTAGATTTAAGTCTTTGCTGTTGAACATCTTTGGCCTGCAGTAAAGAATCATTCATATGATACAACAAATTAAAAATAATACACAAATATGACTCCGCAGCAGTCTTTACAGACTGTTTTGATGTAGCAGCTCTAGTGAGGGACCACTATCATGTTGACTGTGAACAACACCGACTGCCTGATACTAAATATTAACATGTGGTGTGTCAATTTGTCTGTTAGATGAATACATTTGCATAATAGCAACACATATCCATAGGTAAACACAGTAACTGAGCACGCGGCCGCTTCAGGGTCTGAGCACATGGACCAGCAGCAGTGGAGGAAACTCTGAGTAGAGGTCTAGGAGTTAGCATCACTGCTCTGAACCACGCAGCCGTCTCTTAATGAAAGGAGGAGAGAGAACAAAACAACAATAACACACAACATAGCAGTCACGCAGCCACGCTGGATCAAACCGGTTCCCTTTACCTCTCCCTCTCTCTCTCCCTCTCTCTCTCTCCCTAACCCAGAATCCGCCATCAGCACGTCAAACATCAAACATCAAATCTCGCCATGCAGATCATTGGGTGGTTGCCATGCCAACAGTGAAGCTTTCATCTTGTTCTTGTTCTTGTTCTTTTTCCCCTGCACCTTTATTTTGGCTGGGAAGCTCCTCCTCATTGTGTAACCTTGGTCTCTGATGAGCGTGCGGACTGTTTGTTAACACGAGATCTTTAGTGAGAGTTCTCAGTCTGTGTGTGTGTATGTGTGTGTGTGTGTGTGTGTGCGTTCGTGTTTGAGTGTGAAATGCGTAGGCACCGAACCAAAGCACAAAAAAGAACAGAAAAGGCTTCAGTTTACCTCTTTGAGATGAGTGAAAGACAGAGAAAGGGTGTGTTTGTACATCACTTAGCAGTATCAGAGAGCATCCTCTCCAAGATGAAAGAGCGCCTGATCAATTAATAACCTCTAATTACGGTTGTCAACATCAATACACTTTCTCCTGACAACTTCAGCTGTTGATGCTGATGTTCTCTGCAAGCTTTGAGAGATAATTGTGCTGGTTTTCATCATTACAAGCTGCTGATTTGCTCAAGCAGTGCCATATGGGTTTTAATGCTCCACTTCGATAAATATCGATGTCTGGCGCCGCCTAACCCGATTTGACAGTTTAGAGATCAAAAGGTGGATGAATGCGCAATTTTGACTGAACACACACAAACACACAGGCATCCAAATACATTAAGAAATGTATAATCTGTGTAAAAGCTGCTTGACAGCCCACAAACAGCCGGAGGGTTTGGTATTAGTCATAATCCACCCAATTACATGATGACTGAAGTGATGGAAGGGGGGGTGATGAGGGGGTCAAAGACAGAGAATGATGGAAAAACATCAACTGTCAGTGTATTTACAGACAAAGAGTAATTTAGAAACACTGTAATGCTTTTATCCTGCATGACAACCAAGAAGAAGTGACCCATTTTATTTTTAGTGACGCTGTTTAGAAAAAAATTGTGAGTGTATGGAATCTGTGGTTATTGAGAGAAGAAAACGAGAAGAATATCTTAGAATATCTGAAATTTGTGTTCACGGATCTCTGTGTAAAAACCCACTCTCAGTATAAGGAACCCTTTATATCATTTACCATTTATGTTTGCACATTCACTCCTCCTCTTTTCCTGCTCTACCCCCTGCTAGACTTAGACAAGCAGCGCTGCCGGCCAGAACGACATCATTAGAAAATTCTAGGCCACTGAAAGCATCTCAAAATATCTAATCCATCCATCCCCCACCCCGTGTTTTTGACAGTGATGTGCCACACAATAGAGGCATAAGCACCGAGACTGAGCAGAATTAGCATATTAGTTACATGATCACACAAAGTCAGCAGTGCTGGTGGAAAGCAAGAGCAACTCTGCAGTTTTTTTGAACTGTCAGTGACAGAAAAACAGCCATGAATCCACCTGTAGGAGCTAAGAGTCCAACTTACTTTGTAAAAACTTACACTTCATTTAATTCAAATCAGTTAAAAAACTTAATAAAATTGATTGTCGCCTTTGGTTTTACAAGGGTGAAGTGCAGGCTTTTATCTGTTAAGTCTGAATTTCATTGCATTCAACTCAAACACTCCATTTAACTTGCTTGCATTCTGAGTACATTGTGTGCAATATTAAGTGCGTATTCAGTGCGTATCGTTGTTAGATCTATGTGTGTGATCCCACTTCCTCCTTTGTCTCTAACGTTAACTTCCTGTTTAGGGAGATAGCTGCAATAAGAGGAAAGCACCACCCATCACTTTCTACCTCCCTCTCTTTACTGTAGGAACAAACAGATATTATCAGTGTGCTTTTATTTAATTCATATTGTGGTGAATAGTGGGTCAATTAGTGCACGGACACACACACCCACACATACACACACACACAAACACACACACACGCAACCATGGCAGAGGCCATTATCTGTGACACTTGTGGCTGCTCGTCACAGCAACAGGCGCTGATGGCTGCTACACCAGCCTTTCCATTTAAACGGTGAGTATTGAGTAGGTTGATGTGTATGTACAATAAATGTGCGGATGCATTAATGTTTGTGTTTGTGTGTGTGTGTGTGTGTGTGTGTGTGTGTGTGTCCTTCAGTGTCAAAACCCTACTGCATGTCTGTTGTCTTGCAAAGATCATCTACAAGCACAATCACATGTTTTGCAGCACTTAACAACACATTTGCAGTATTTTCTTCACCACAACAACTGACCACAGACACACTGCATGGCCAGAAGCTTGTGAAAACCCATAAGTGATGGTCAAAAAAGTGATGTCTGAAACCTGGCCGCAGGAATGTGCTCCAATTCAGCCACAGTAGAATCAATGAGGTCATGCTCTGGTGATGGGCAAAAAGGCCTGGTTTGCAGATGTTGGATGGGTTTGAGTTGAGTTCAGGTCTCTGTGCCGGCCATACTTTGACACCAGACCACCATGTTTTGTGTGAGGGGATTCGATCATGTTAAAACAGAAATGGGCTGGAAGCAAACGGTTGTCTAGAATATTTATTATGTGCTGCAGCATGGAGATTGAACACTACATTAGAACTGAAGATAAAGGTATAGAAGGTATAGAAATATAAGAGTCTACATACTTTTGGCAACAGTGTACCTCCACTCAAGTCCAGCATCAGATTTAAAAGCATCCTTAAGGACTAACCAACTGCCTGGTAAAGACATTTTTAAATGAAAGTAAAAGTGCTGCAAAATAACAGCTCATATTGATTTTATAAGGAGAAGTTGAGGTCTGACGACAATGAAGTGAAACCTCCACACAAATTTTATTTGTCAGGAACAAAATACATATTCCATTTACTGATCTAACTCTGTTCTACTCTGTTCTCCTTCCTCCAAGGTCTTCACACATACACTGGTTTATCTGTCTCAGTTGTACAGTTGTACCAGTTGATATATTACCTGAGTAGTAGGAATACTCCTGAGGTAAATACTATTGTAGAAATCTAATATGTAGTAGGCTACAAGTACAGTACAGTACAGACAGTACTCAGAGCATTGAATATGCCACCATTATTTCTTATCTCCTGCTGACAGTACAGCATCACTGTATTTATTCACATATATGACTTTGAATATTAAAATACACCATTATCAGGTCATCATTTTCCAATTCAATTACATTATTCCAATACATTTTTTAATCTAACTGACCTCACTCCCTAAAATCTCCACTAGAATAAAATAACTACACCACCACATATGCACACTGACCTGACCTTGACCAGCAAAGTGTGGGTCCATGTGGGCTTCATATTATCAAATCCCTGCCACTGACACACTGGTGTGAACCACAAAGAGGGGAATGTCAGGGTCGACCACCGACTCAAGCAAGATGCCCTCAAGTTGAATGATTATAATCCTTATCAACTTGAAAGTTTAAAACTGTGCAGCACAGCACAGACTTTGGTATAAACACAGATGCATGTGATCAAATCTTCAGCTTTACTTTTTAAACATACACTAAGATTGTATTTTTGGCCTTTCTGTGAATATCCAGTGTAGCATCAGCCCCTCTTTTTTGTCCACAAACCATGGCTTTCTCAGGTGGTTCAGCTGCCACAGTTTGCCCTTTCCCTCACAGCAATTTGTCTAATTAAGCTTAAGACACAGTATTCCCTTCAGATTTACTGACAAAAAAGCCCCCCATCTTAACTACAAACACGATGTCAGTGTAAGGAATCAAAGTCAGAAATGCAGCAAGTGAAAATGCAGGGAGACACAATCAAGTGACACAGAGAGTAGCTGTTCAAGGCCATGGATCAATTCCAGCACTGCCACCTCCTCCACTAACACAAACACACACACACACACACAGACACACATACACAAGGTCAAAGGAGCAGCAGTCTTACCTTGAGATTTTAGAGGCATTCAATCTCCTCTTGCAACGCAGCCTGCACTGACAGACTGAACAGCACAGTCATGGATCATGGTGCTGACATGCCTGCAAACACAAGAACAGGAAGATACATTAGTTTAACGAGCAAACATGAGAAAACAACAGCTCACACTGCTGTTGTGAACTTGTGTCTTGCATCAGACTTCATGACTTGTACAGCCACAACTTCAGATTTGAGTGTTAGATAAGGGTGAGTGTGGGGTGTCACACAACATTTCACATTTACTTCTACAGAAGATGTATTTTAACAGTTTTAAACACATGTGCATACACACCTGTGTAAGGAACCACTTTACAGCTTATCTAGAAACCAGTTCAGATGGGGACACTTGGCAGAAACTCTCTCTGAATTATCTTATGAGTGATCTCACACAAGCCTAAAGTGATCTCTCCCTGGAATAAAGGGTTGTTGTAATTAAGTGGTACAGAGATGAAAGTCTGAGAGATCAATTTCTCATATGGCTGTGATGCTGTGGGCCTGCTTCTGGAAGGAGAACCAGGAGGAGAGGACTGAGCAGCTCACGTAAAACCTGCACACTTCACAGCAGGCTCCATGAACAGCACCACTTCTTATAATAAACCCATGTCAGGAGGCTGTAATATGCAGCAAGATCCAAACACTGTGAGCCTTTTAAATCTAGAACAGCCACAAAAATGTGCTTTGATAAGGAAATACAACCACAGTGCACTGGCTATGCTGTAGCATCCTGACAGCTATGCGTTGGCTGTTAAAGCAATGAAACATTTCTGCTTCTGCGTTTCCTCTCTGCTCAGACTAACAATCTAATCCAAAAATATTTGAAGATCTGTCTCCTCTTGCTGCATCCGCCCCTTTGTCCTCCTCCCATCTTTCGCTCTGCACTGGTTTGTGTCTGAGTAAAGCCGGACCGTAATTTATCCGTGGTGCCAACAGCTGATTCTCAAAGCAAACTGACAAGGAAGGGGGAAAAAAAGCAAACGTACCTTTCATTTTTACCGTAGTTAATGCATCTTCATGCGCAGGCCACTAGTTCGCTCCACATCCAGGCTTTGGATCTGCGTAATGCGATGAGGATCCCTGAGCGGAACGCGTTTTATCGCAGCCTGCGGAGCGACGGAGGTACGGCGGGCTGCCGAGGGGCTGGCTGGCTGGCTGGCTGGCTGGCTGACTGGCCTGTCTGTCCACTCAGCGAGTCCGAGCGCAGACAGCGCCACAGTGATCAAACCTGATCCCCGGCACTGCTCTGCACGCCCAAAAAATGCACGAGCTCTCTCTGGGCGTGTATTGATTTTTTTGGTGGAAGGGAGATGGTCAGCGCCACACCCCCTCCTAACCATATAAATAATATGTGCACCCACTGATCCCACCGTCGGCACTCTGGTAATTCATATTTTATTGTGTTGCAGCAGGAGCGCGTGAATTGCGTCACGGCGTTGCAGTATGTCTAAAAGACGCGGATCCCCCTCCACAAACACCACAGACATGACTGTTTTTGATAAAGGCGTCAACTAGACAGGTGATAAGCTTGTGAAAAGACAACAGCTCAAAATAAATGAAATATTTATCCTTTTCTAATAGCGCCGTGTGTTTTTGTTGACTTATTTGTTCGTTTTTGTTTGATAAAAACTATAAACGGAACCCTGGATCTGATCCACCAGGTGAACAGTATTTCTGGTGGCCAGCAGAACCTCTGAATTTCCACTCGTTTAATCTGATTATATTCGCTTGAACAGGCTGCCACCTACCGGGCTGACGTCATTACGTCAGGCCAAACTGTCCACGTGAGTCTCGCATCTCCGCTGACAGCACGGAGGGGTGTCTCAGTGCGCAGCCGCTTTCTCTCTCAAACTTGCTGTCACTTTTAAAATACAATTTACAGATCTTGAGTTTTGATTCATCTTTATTTGTTGATCAATGCCTCTGATCATAAGTTCCCTTTGAGTGACAAAGGGGTCCATCTAGTGGATGCTTTGGTAACAGCTAGATCTAAGTCTCACAGAATACTTAAAAACTTCCCAATTAAATCAAAAGTATATTTTTCCTTTTTCTTAAGTTTGTTCTTAATCTTAAATTAAACCACACTGTTCTCCCTGATTATAAAAAGTGCTGTGGATAAAGTAATTACAAATATATTATTAAATCAATATATTTTGAGATAGATGGTCTATTATTAGACAAAAAAGAGTATTAAAATTTGTAATCTGAATAGTAAATAGTAACTTAAGCTTACCTTAAAGTTTAGGAGAATGTAAATAAAAAGTTATTCATACATTATGTGTTCTGTAAGACAAAAAATCTGAATTTATGATATTTTGACTAATGCTTTAATCTAATTTTAAGTAGTTCTAACTGCAACTTGTGCATAAAACTATATACAAATACATATTGTATCATAATCAATTAACAGATCTGGTTGCTGAATTAAATCTGTTGTTTGTAGTTGAAGTCTATGGTTTCTACCAGACACAGGACCCTGCTCATGCACTGGTAACATGGTTTAGCGGCACCACCCTCAGGCCACAGTGAGTTATGCTTTACAGAGAAAACCAAGGAGGGATTTTTTTTTTTTTGCAATTAAAGAATGTAAAGAGATTCCAGTGTTGGATCAAGAGAAACCCATGAATTGTCACAGTTCCTTGTATGTTCTGTACGTGTCTGACCTGTGTGTTGCTCATCTGCTGATGCTTCACAGTGGAAGCAAGCTGTTTCCCTGATGTCCATCTGCTTCCCAACACTGTTGTGAAAAAGACTTTCTAAACATTCCTCACAGTGGACACGTGCTCCACCTTGTGGAAAAACAAGAATCCCATTAAAACAAAAACTAGTTACACAAATTACAATATGTTGGAGCAGACTTGTGTTTCATAGTCTTGTGCTTATGAGTGTGCTTTTTTTTTAAGTATTAATGGGGTATTTTAAACACTGATTACAAGATAAACAAGGAAGACGGATGAAGCAAAGGCTCCCAGCCAGACTTACTGGGAGATCTAATAATTGTAATAATACATAATAACACCTAATAATGGTAGCAATGACACGAGTAATGAGAAGCTGGTAAAGACCTTCTCCACCTCCATTTAAAAAAATTAAAGTCAAATTTAAATTGCATTTTAGAAATGTACAGGAATTTGTGTTCATGCATGAATGGATATGTATAGTCTACATATACATGCTCATACCACTCATGCATTACCCAGGTGTTGTGTTTCAACCTTGGAAACAGCAGTTGACTATATTTTTTTTATTTTAATGACAAGTGTGCAAACTTTTCTGTTGATGAAGACTCAGTCAGATGATCAAACACTCCAGGACAGCTTGTAAAAAAGACCTTGTGAGGATTGTTTCCATAACCACTTCATCAAAGGTCAGGGTTTGAACCTCAGATTCACAGTCAGTGAGTCCTTAAAGGGCTTAAAGAGAGGGGATTTTGACATTCATAGTGTCATGATAATTGGGCAAATCCCATGTGTGATGGTATAATTATAACCTCAGAACACTTCTTAAATGGACCCTGTGACAGTTTTTGCATTTGGCAATTTGTTTTTTCTTTTTAATCTTTAAGAGAGATTTACGTCCTGTAATATTTTAAGAAAAACATTATAAATTGCCTCTTGTCAGGAACATGGATTGCAGTTTTCTAGGGATGTCCATGTGCTGGGTACATCTTTACTCATGCGTTGTCTTTGTTGACATGGACTCAAAGTGTAAAAAAAAGGAGGAAATAAAGAAAAAGAAACAAAAAATGGGTCAATTATCACTTATATAACAGGGCCTGGGCCTTTAGTAAGGTTTCATTAGCTCCCTCTACCTCTCAAAAGTTATTTAACAGTATGACTCACATCAAAGCACTCAGGACCCCTGCTGCTAAACTCAAAGGCCAGACAGCCCATCTCCACTCTGACGCTCTAATAACCGTCCCTTTATGAAGTTCATAAAAAACCACTCCTCACTAGATCACTGCAGATGGTGGGCCAGACTAATAGCTGGAACAGTAGCACCGACCGCCACCTTGCCTGGACTCCTTTGAACTGAATCGTACGCAGATTGAACAGGGGGGCAACCATATGCATGTTTCTGTGTGTATTTGAAAGGAATCAGTCTCTTAGTGTATATGTGTACGTGCGTGTGTGTGTGTGTGTGTGTGTGTGTGTGTGTGTGTGTACTTGTGGGTCCTCGTCCTTATCCTGTCACAGCAGGGGAGAGACATGAAAGCCTTTCTACAGCGTTTGGTAATTGCGAAGACCTCCGTTCTGCCTAAACAGCATAAGAGATGACAACCTCATCAGGACGCAGTCGAATCTATGCACACACACACACACACACACACACACACACACACACACACACAAGTTGTACAGATGGGCGCACACCTTTGGGGCAGCTGACCAATCAATAGTCTTGACTGTGTAAAAGTACACAGAAAAGTGTACAGGGTGCTTTTTCTTTTCCACACAGGCCTGTCTTTGTTGTGTGTAACCTTTTGATCTAAATGAGAAAAAAGGGGGGGGCTTAGGTAGGCCAATGTGTTTGAGAGGGAGGTTATGCTAAAAGGGGTAGAAGGGGGTGAGTTGCCACCTTTTCATCTTACCTCTGCTCTGTTCTTATAACGAATGTCAACGCTGATAACAAAGCCTCATTTGCATATCATAATCCCCATCTCTCGACCTTCTGATCAGGTGAACTTGGAAGCACGGCTGTGTTCTTTCAAAAAGAGAAAAAGATAGAGAGCAAGGGAGGAAAAAACTCTGTTCACTTTGAAAGCTGTTTGAAGTTCTCTGCCAGAGTTCAAATAACACTAAAACATGTGCATGGCATTGAGTGGCTGATTTGTATTAAAAAGAAGAAAGGCGGAGGGATGGAGGGATGAAAGGAGGTCAGGGAGGGGAGACTGAGTGAAGTTTCTGGAGCTCATAAGGCCAAAATCCTCCGGATCTCATGTCACAGAGAAGCAGACCCTTATGCATTCAATTTTTTTCAACTTAAACATGATGTGAGTCTGGCTTGGACCAAATTATGTTATTTTGTTCTTCAAACTTTGTTTTAATGTTGCGTTTAAATCTTGAATGGCAGGGATTGGCAGTTGCACAGTAATCTCATGTTATTGTGATCACCACCGCAGCCCCCCCCCCCCATTCAGACTTCACACTGACAAACAGCTGAGCAAAACTCCACCGCCAGGCTTCAAAGGGTCTGCTGCTGGGTGATGGCTGGGCGAGTGAAAGGGGCGTGGACTTATGGGACGGCTTACTGCGGAGGTCAAGGTGTATGTCTGCGTGTGTGTGTGTATGGTGTTATTAGCAACCCTGCATGTCATAGCAACAGATCCAAAGGTCACGGACCACCCCAACTGTGTGTTCACACACTTCATCATCTACTACCGCACTGATCAATGGTGACTGGACTGTTCATGCAGGACAGAGGGTTTGGACGGCGACCAACATGCTACGTTTCTGCCTCGTCTCTGTCAGATATTCCTTCTTGGCTTAAACACAGTGTTCTCAGCGGCCTACGGTTTCTGAAACCCGCTTGTGAAGACCAGACGTCCTTTCCCATGAGTGAAGAGGGCCTCCAGCAGAGATGCTTCAACTCCTCCACATTCTCATAGTCCTTCGTTTGGCCGGAGTTGTAAAGCTGGGCCCTGGGAGTCGCCCGCCTCCGCTCTGATCCACTCAGCCCAGCTCTGCAGCAGAGGCTGTCCTGCCAGCTCCTTTATCCCAGCTACCGCACACCCAGGGCGGGCAAAGCCAGACTGACAGTCCCCCGCTGCCTCCAGAGCCTCCGTCTCATTTCCCCCTGTAGCTGCCCACCACCCCTCTCAGCTTTTCAATCTTCGAAGCAATTAGGAGGAGATCCCTTTCTTTTGTCGTCTATCCGTGGAAAGAAGAAAAGCGAGAGAATGAGAAAAAAAGATGAAGGAGGGCCAAGTTGTGGTGGTGGTGGAGCTCAGGCCTAGCCAGGAGCCACTTGTGAAGCCCTGGGTATTAGGACTCACATGGTTTGTTTGGAAAGGCTTCTCCAGGGGCCAAAGTGGGATTACGTTGCAGATTGCAAGTTCCCATGGAAGGGGCCTATACCAGTGAGGGCTTTGGTGGGTGGGTTTCAGGTTGGGGGCCATAGAAGAGGTCTTTATGAGTTTGGGGTCTGTCTGAATGGAAAGGGCCAACTCCCAGCATGCTAGCCCTCCATATTAGATGGACACAGAGAGGCTATTGAAGTTACTCAGACATCCCCCCTTTATTTCTATCCTTTTCTCTCCCTCTCTCTCTACTCTTGAAGGCTTAGCTGTTTGCCAGTCAAGAAGGGAGTTAAAGACTGTTATGGTGGTTGAAATGATTCTTGTGTTCATTGCTGAGATGGAAATACAATCTAGGGTTTTGAGCAAACATACTATGATATGACTGTTTGAACACAGTGTCTGACATTGAAGTTCCTCAACATTTATTGTGTGAATCTAGGATTACCTTTGATAATGTCAATAATGCCAGTTAAAAAGGATTTAAAAATCAATTACCTGACATTTTTCAGCGATACATGTAAGTTTTCAAATGTGGATGAAATTTTTTATCACGATTAAGTATTTTGTGCATTTTTTTAAAATAAAAGCCAACATTTGACAGGATTCCAACTGAAATGATCAGATAAAAGAACCCTCAAAGGAAAGAAGAACAACACACAATCATACCAACAGAGAAAAAGGATATAAAAGGATGTTAAGGACCCTGGCGAGGCCTCTGAAGCTGCTCCATACTGATTTATTTTCTAATGCATGATCAGATGCTGTAGACTATCAGTTAAATTTGTCAAGGAAATAGCAGAGCTGCAACAGAGAGCCTCTAAAATGGCAATTTTTGAAACAACAAACAGACAAACAGCAACAACAACACTCAACTTCAGTGCTAAAGTTCTGTGTTTAGAAGTTAGATGACCAAATCCAGGAAATGGGGTGCGCAAGACACGCACCTCTATTACAAAACCTTTATCTGTGGTAGTCATGAAGTCACAATCCTGTGCTCAAGGACAAATTAGCCAACTTGGTGGCTAATTTTGTTGATATATCAAGATATAATACAAAAAATATATAAATACACAAAAACCATAAAGTACATGTCAAAACAGCAATGTCACCCATAAAAAAGGCATTCAGTTTACCAACATCCACTTTAGTCTGAGTCTGTGTAGCCACTCTAATGATTGCTGTGTAATGTATGGTTTGAACTGGAAGACTTCTCTTTGTTGAAGTTTTTGCTCTCAGTTTTCGGTGTGGGAAAAACTGCATTAACTCTGGCACATTTGCTATGTGAACTCATCTATGTGAACTCACTATGTGAAGTCATCATTAACACATCCACCAAGAAAAACCTTTCTATTTATCCAGTCATACACAGATGTTTGGTTTAATGTTATCTGCACAGTCAGACCTTGTGGCTGACATTATCGAACAAACAACTAACCTCTACAGCCAAGGTAGATTAAAGGCAAGTGACAACTCAAAATAGGTCAGAAAACCATAAGCAGGACAGGCTTAAAAAACACACAATTATTTTTTTAAGCTCTTTTTTTAACATTGTGAAATTAGTATATTGGGCCCTCCGTGGAGGCACCTACCATCACCCTCTAGTGTTGAGATTTTGATACTACAAAATGTTGCTAGAACTTACTAACAGTTACATGACTGGATCTTCTCCAAAACACTGGCTGAACTTTCAAACACACTGGCAATATAAAGGGATGTGACAAAGTAGATTTACTAAAGTACTGTACTTTAATATAAATTTGACATACTTGTACTTTCCTTGAGAATTTAAACTCACTCTTGCTTTACTTACTTACTTAATTCCACTCTAATAACAAAGCTGTTTTTTAAGGGACAACCTTTGCACAGATACAGGTCAGTAAAGTCAAAGGCCTGACATTTTAGAGGACATAAGAAAGTGTAAGACAAAGGTAAAAGACCTGAATACTTCTTCTGCCACTTTGTACAATTATAATTTTGAATAAATAACATTTAGGATGGGCTGTATAATTGAAAGTGCAGAAAATAGAATAAATAATGGTACAAAAATCAAAGGCTACAATTTGCTAATTAAAAAGCTTAAAGATGAAAACAGACAAGATGATGATCTAATACACTGACATTCTGATTTTGCTAATGATCTGCTGTACTCTACACATTAAGCCTAGAGCTGCTTCACTGTAATTATAATCATAGCTTAAGAGAGCAAAACAGCTTCAGTGCAAAATGAAAAACCCTCATGAAATTATGATGAGAACTTTCATTTCACTTAACCTGACTCAATACTCTTAGTTTATGTAAGAAATGCTTGAGCTCAGGCTGAGTGTGTGAATCCTTTCACCGCATTTATGGATCAGCATCATTACTCTCCTCTCCAGATGTCTTTCAGACCTCACTCTTGTCTTCCTCCTGCCCCTCAATCTCTTCTGTCACCTACAGATCACCCCCCCAAAACCCTCCAGAACCCTATCAGTCTCTGTCTGCAGACCAAACAGCATCTCTCTTCTTCTATTCTCCCCCAACCCCCCCTCCAGCTATATCCCTTTGAGCTGTGCCGCCGCTATGCATAAATACATAAATCTGGTGTCAGTGTATGCATGTGTGTGTGCTTGTGTGCTTGTGTGGTGGGGGGATGTCGACATATAGACGACGGGCCGGCAACCCCACAGGCAGACCCCCTTTCATGTGTCAGCAGATCACAGACGCTCAGTGTTTACACACCAGACTCATCGAGACACACAAGCAGACCCCTCCCAAGTGTACCCCCAGAAACCTGTCACCCTGGCTGGGAGAGCTCAGGGACAAAGGCTGGGAGTCAACCTGGAGGTGGTGGTGCCAGACCGGCTCTCTGATCTGACTGACTGCCACAGACCTGATGGTAGATACGACCAGAGGTCAGAGGTCAAAGGAGCCATAAAAACAAAAGTCAGCTGACCTCCTCCAGTTTGGCTCCATCTTCGGCGGCGCTCCCCCAACAAACACTTGGTATAATGTCGAGTTTGAATAACAAGTCACTGAATTTTAATCAGACAGAAGCTGAAGCATGGAAAAGCACTGTGACTGGAGTGCCAGCATGTGAATATACATGGCAAAGGTTTATGTTTCATATCACTCCTATTTTCACAATTACAAACTTCTCAGCGCATCACACGGGAAACAAGTGCTAATTACAGATGGTTATTGGAATGATGTGAGCGCGCTGGTTACTTTTGAAATGAGTTTTAAAATGTTGTCAACTTTGACTACTTTCACACATAAAAGGTGTATCTCTCCATCAGGGCATTCAAAAGTGACGACCGAGAAAACAAGAGGAAAAGATCAAATCAAATCACAACAGCATGGAAGATAACATCTCCACAGATTCATCTTTGCTTTCCATAAAACAGCTGAATTCAACTTAAAGTGCTGAGATAACAACCGTGAATCCTTTTCTTCCGTCCTGAAAAAAAAAAAAAAAAAAAAAGTTATGAAAAAAGAACGAGACTAAAAGAAAAGAGCTGAAAACAACAAAGCTAAAGGAAGCATTTTATCCTGCTGTGTTAAATTGGGTGTGACTATGAACGATTCGGAGGCCCTGGATAGGATGAGAAAATACACCCACACACACACACACACACACGCATACACACACAACAAAAACAAATTAACATCTAAAATGCTTCTGCTCGTTTCAACTGTTCACTTCAAACCATCATCAGGCCTCTAATGGGGGCCAAGTTCAAAGCTCCACTAGACTCCTGCTGCTTTGCTGAGATGGAGGAACAACACTTCCATCTCCCTCTCCCTCCCTGTGTTTGTTTATCCTTTGCTTTGCTCTCTTTCCACCCTCTTCTTCCCTACTTCGTTCTCTCTTTCTCTGCTTCCCTTCCTCATTTTTCTTTCACAAGACCCCCCCCCTCTTTATTTAGCACCAACTTCTCTTCTTTTTCATCGCCTTGTCTTCTGCTCTTGCGCTGTCTCCTTCTCTTTCTTTCTTTTTTTTCTTTTTTTTCCAATATTTGATTCCGCGGTACACTTCGCTCTCTTCTTTTTTCTTGCGTTCTCCCTCTTTGTATCTCAATCCAGCTTTCATCACATATGCCAGTCTTTCAAATATGACAGACATTGATCAGCACGCAGTAGCAGGGGGATGCTGTCCTGTTGCAAGTTTGTTCAAAAAGCCCACATCTAACCCTGGATACCCAAACAGAGCCTTGAACAGCAAGCTCTCAAAAGAGAAACACTGGTCCGAGATAGACAGTTGCTCTGCACTGCCCTGCAGATATCTGCCAGGATCAAAAATCCTTCCCCGTCTACCCCTCTTTCTCCCCTTCTTTCCCCCCTTTTTCTCTTTCAAAGATGGCACTTCCACAAATGTTTAACTCCAGCTATCTGCTCATTAAGAGGTCTTCAAAGCCTTCCATTGATGTAAAAGCATCCATTTGAATTTGTAATCACCCTTTGCTGTATGGCTGCTGCGCTCAGCGTAATTTCCCTCGGATTTTTTCTGATAGCCGGCTCAAAGAGCGAACAACCCGTTTTCTCCTCTCTGAGTAGCGGGAGAAAGAAAAAAAAAAAAAAAAGGACTTTTATCGAACTTTTGGAAGCAGGGGAAGTGTATTTATGAAGAGCTGGGGTTTGTTTATATATGCTGACAAAGAAAGTAAGAATATATAGAAATTCATTCTGCCGACAACGCTCACAGGAAGATAAGAGCGGTGAGAAAAACCACTAGAGCTGGATAAGGTTTGTTTGAAGATTAAAGTTCTGTCTTTGTCATAGAACAGGCTATTTTCTTGAAAGGCACTTAAATGGCCCAGAAATTGGCTTGTCTACAGGCAGCGCCTTTAACTGATATTGCCTTTAATGGTTGGTATATATATATATTTTTTTAATATTCTAATGCACAAACTTTTCAAGTGTCTGAGGTTGTGAGAAAACCTGCTTTGCCCACATGATACATTATAATAAAAAAAAAAAAAAATTGCCAAGCAACACATTCGGTAGCGACCTGAATGCATATTTAGCTCAAACATCCTCTGTGCGTTGAGATGATGGAGAGCCAAACTCTGTCACTCAATCACGATACCAAGAAGAAGAAGAAAATATTGGAAATAACGGCAAAAAAAAAGAGAGGAAGAAATCCGTCAGATCCTTGAGGCAGAAGAACATACCTTTACATCTGGATTTCCACACAGGAAGGAAGTGTTTGAAATCTAATACATAAACATTATTCCCCCGACTCGCCAGTTTTCCCTTCACCTGCGGAAAAACAGGCTCGTCTTCTGAGCCACTTTGGGGAACTTTTTCACAACAGTCCTCCTTCAGTGGGTTCAATGAGAAAGCTGACTGGGATTTGGCTCCTGCCATGTTTCATCAAACACACTTGTCTTCAGCCATCGCAGGCCTGTCTGTCAGTCAATCAGCTGCTCATAAACAGCACTTCCCTCAGGTTTCCACTGCTGTCTTCTGAACTTGTGAATATTAAGTTGAAGTCAAGAAGAATTTAAAGTCAAATCCCCAGGACTCAGAGCTGAAGACAACTGGGAAATGAGTCTGCCGATGCTAATAAAAGAGAGTTAAATGTTTAGGCTACTACTGCTTTGCAATGCGAATATAAAAACTAACGTTAAAGGGAAACTTTGTTTCATTACAACATTTGTTTTCTTTTTGCGGCTCGCTTGTGGTAAAATTGTACTCATCAAAGTTAACTGCTGATGTCTCCAGCATCAAAGAGGGGTCAGATGATCACGAGGGTTTAATGGTTTTAAACAAACCTCAAAGCTAGTAAAATCTATTTGGAAGAGAAAGCAAAGGTGAGTGGTCAGATTACAACACAAATCGTTCACAGGACACATCCATCACAGCTTATGGGAGACTCTTGACAGTCAAGGGTCAAGTAAATGAGGCCGATAGTCGAACCAGTACCACTGCCTACTACCTTGCTAATTTGCTAGCAAGCACTATTAGCTGACCATACTGCTTGTAAGTTTGATGATATCATTTTTAGGAGTTTTAATATTTTTTTTATGTTAATAATTAGTGAAATTCTAGTTTTCATATGAATTTAAATATAAGAACACTTGTACTCAAACTAATGCTTAAATGATACAAATATTAACAAATGAATGGAACTGCTGAAAACAATATACGAATGTTCTTTTGATTAGCCTAATCTCTAGGAGGTTGGTAACATCACTCTGTGTGTGTGTGTGTATGTGTGTATGCGCGTGTGTGTGTGTGTGTGAAGTGAACTGCTGGCAGACATGTCACCAGGACCATTGACTCCAGCCTAATCCCTTCCTGATGGCCCTTTCTTCAGGCGCAGATGGAGACTAGGGGCTCTTGACCTTTGACCCGAGCCACTAAATCAAATCATTCGTTGGCTGGTGAGGGCCACAAGGCCCCAGGACTCCACGAGGCAGATGGGCAGCTGCCCACACACAAACACATACGCACATACAACTACGTATGTTTGCACTATTTTTGCACACACACTAAGCAGCGCACAAACAGAACTGCTTTCATGCACAGACCTGTATATAGCAATGTTTTCCCATTTATGACACACAACAAAACACAAACAGGTCAATACCCTTTGAAGCACTTGCAGGGACACACAGATCGATGTGTATACTCAAACACAGACACACCAACGCCACTAAATAATATTCTTTTTTTTCTTTTTTTTTTAAAGTATTCTCTGTCATCTGTGTCCTTTTACTCAGCCACATCACACACTTTCTCGAGCTCTCTCCTACACTTTGTTTTAAACTTCTCTTCTCTTCTCTTCCGTCCCCCTTTTCAAACCCTTCTGGTCTCCCTGTGATGTGGCTTCTCTGTTTCTGCTGAATAAAACACAGACTAGAAGAGAGAGGGAAAAGGAGGGAGATGAAGAGAACTGTAGACGGCAGAGAGACAGAAAGAGAAAGAGAGAGAGAGAGAGGTAGACAGTGAGAAAAAGACAGAAACAAGAGTAGGAAAGCAAAGATTCCTTCTCTTCAATCTCCATTTTTTATGGGGTAAAATCAACAACACTGCCCACCCTGCTACTTGTCACTAAAAATAAGCCTCAGCTACGTCAGCTGAGGTCATGCAATTTACTGTACCTTTTAGTTACAAGCAGCAGTAAATACGCACGTCTTACTGCGTGAATTTCCATGGTGAATAAATACTTCCATGGTGGGTCTTTATAAAGTTGGAGAATCAGTACATGTTCGTTTTTTTTTTTTTTGTTTTCCCAGGCGTTTCGGACTTGCTGTCACGTAGTATCTTGAGGAGCCTCACACACACACACACACACACATACACACACACACAGTGACTAACATACCTTTGAAAACTCAACTTTGAACAACTGCTTTGCATGAGAAGCAGGCGAGCAGAGTTGACATGTGGGCTGGGTTCCCTCACACCGACGTGCTGCTTGCCCACGCTGCGCTCCTACGGAGGTCCTCCTCACTTTGTTGTCCTCACAGCAGGCACCTGCATTCCTCGCATAGCTGTCTCCAAAGTTTCAAGAGCAGCCCCGCTATCTCTACGTCTGCCGGTCTCTATCTCTCTCTTTCTCTAGCTGCTAAGACCTCCATTGCCTTGTTGCCTAGAGACGAAAAGGAGCAAGAATGGGGACGACGGATAGAGAGGAAAAAGGGGGCCTTACCAGAGGAGGATGAAAGAGGAGAGAGATCAGAGGGGAGGACAGGCCAGCAGGGGAGTGATGAAGTTTGTTTGGGATACGTTTTATTTTGGTTTTTTTTGTTTTTTTACAGCCATTGTGCGGTGCCAGTATCCTCTCTTTAGTCCTTGGCTCCAAGGAAAATGGTGGCTTCTGCAGGTGCTAGTTCACATTTTTCAAGCTAAACGGGGAAACACATGCGTCAGATTACTGATAATGTTCAGTTTCAGGTTAAAAAAAAAGTTGACAGGCATCATTCTAATCTAATCTAATCTAAACAGTAAGATGCTGTGTGTTGTGAGGTGAGAACATAAACTGGGTTTGAACTGCAAGATTACCTAATCTTGTGGTACAGAGGTGTTTTTTTTAAAATCTAGTTTTAAAGGCCTTTTATTATTTCAGCTTCTTCAGGTGGCTTGTTTGATTAATTACTTTTTGATTAGTCATGTCATCACATACCACTTGAAAAAAGAATAAACAGTATATTTACAGATCAAAATCTGTAAAAAAAAACAAACAAACAAACCTCAAGTTAAGCATATTTCATCATACTGTCTTATATCCTAAATGGTGATGAGGTTAAATCCCTGGGTCCATTTATTTGCAGAATTCATTGCATCAAATTAGGATTTTTTCTAAGAGAAGCTACAATATAAAAAGCTGCAGTCATGTAAAGTCATTTATGATAAATGTTTGGTTTGATCAAACCCTTACAATAAAAGAAAATAGACTTCTTTTGGGACTCATCACTTTGTATCCAGCAAGAATGAGAAAACAAAGGGCCTGTTGCAAGTTGCATTCTGGGATTTGTAGGAAGCACGGTGTAAGAACATAAGCAACGAGGGAAATTGTAAAGATCAAAAACTTAAATACAGTCTCACAAAAACTTTACTAGAAAGGAAACATTCAACAGCACATAAGCTTTAGAGCGACATGAGATTCTGTGAGTTAGTAAAAAGTTTATTTTTAAATATCTGAGCGCTGATGTGAAAGAGAGGTTAGTGGATACAGTATGGTCCGGTCTTTTGCAGTTAACACACTTTTTGCTTTGAGGCAGCAGAGTCATGATGTAAAACATACGCTCTCTGCTGGCACGCAGCAGGGGAAGGGAGTTGTTGTGAAAGCCTGTCATTTTGAAAACAAATCCATAACAAACTTCTAAAACTCATGTTCCATGGTTACAAAACACACACACACACACACAGGCACACAGGCACACACAAACACACTATTTACCACTTTGCTCCGTCTGAAGCCGTTTGTGTATGTATGTATGTGTGTGTGTGTGTGTGTGTGTGTGTGTGTGTTTGTGAAAAAGAGAGACACAAATTTTCCTTCAGGACTCTCAATATTCCCGTTTCCTCCTTGCCTCTCTTTGTGCAGCCGTGCTGGCTTATTTATCTTTCCCTCCTATCCCAAACACGGGAACGCTCCCTCCGGCTCTGATCTCGCCTGCCACCCTGATGTGTGCACACACAACGACCCCCTTGAACCCTTGTGCTCTCCCCTTTTTACCACCCTTCCTAATTAAACCTCAACCCTCTTCAGCATCTTTGTTTTTCTCTCTCCCTTTGTGCTCCGAGCGTTACTTTGGGGGGGCGATGAGGACATTTGGTTAAATGTCCCTGTGCCCTCCGTGACGTCATCAGCTGTTGTTCTGTCACAGCTCCTGAGGTTTGCCTTTGAAGCCAAAGGCTGCTCATGGAGACGCATCTGATGGCTTTTGCCCTCTCTTTCATTCGCTCGCTTTCATCCCTCTGTGAAGCAACAGACATCAAGGGAGATTCCTAACAAGCATATTATTTAGACAGTGATGTCATGGCCATGGGGATGTTGTGTTATGTCTGAGGCCAAGCAGCACCGGAAGGGAAAAAAACACAGGTTTTAGACGGTGGTTAAATCTGGCTTTAGCAACCAAAACATAATGACAGTAGACAGTTATATCATAAACTGCTCAGTTCAGCTGTTTTTTTGCCCGGCCTCTCGCTCAGAGAGCGCTGAAAGAAAATGCATCCGTGCAGTTTACACGATGAAGCTTTGAAATTGTGTGGATAATATCCTTGTTTTGACCGATGAGATCATTATTAAAGCTGCAGATAAAGGCCAACCATAATGTTCCGCTCTGACTAGAGTACTTTAAAGTAACTCTCAGCAGCACTGTGGTCTTTGCATGGCAGCCGCCCACGTCCAGATCACAGTCCACGATAGAGGGACGGCTGCATCAGCAGTGTGCCCACCCTGAATAAGGCCTCTATTGTTGGCTGCAGGTGTGTGTTTGTGCGTATCAGTGGTACTTGGCAGAGGGGAAGGGAGCAAAGCAAGGAGGGTAAGTGAACACCTTTAGTCGGTGTGTGCAGGTGAGGGGTCAGGAGGGCACTGATGGAGTAAACCCTCAGAAAAAAATGGAGATGGGAAGACGGAAGGATAATGCTGATGTGTAAAGGTGGTGCAGATTTAACAAGCATGAGGAATTAAGAGGCTAAGGATAGAGAATGAAGCATCAGTGAAGTGTCTAGCAAGAAAATACCAGAGATTTTTTCACGATAACATAATGTAATTCATCATTGTAGATGATGCGTGCTTTACATTTGTCTACTTGACTCTTCACAAAATGTTAATTTAAGCCATTAATTTTTGTAACTGTAGACAATGATTTTTAAGCACAATGCAGAGACACACAAAAGGGACTGAGGAGTCATATTTTTAAAAAAAATTCTTGTAGATTAATCTTAGATTCAGACAAAAGAAAATGCAGAAAATGACTCAGTCCAGATAAAGGAAATGCAGCACAGGACACCATATTTACAGGAGTGATGTTGGCCTTCCGGTCAATTAAATTTAACCCCAACGCAAAAGCTTTTAATTTAAACTAAGTAAAGTCTTTCTCAAACCTCAAAGGAAGCATTAGAACCAACACAAAACACTGTATTTGAAGATCTGTCAGGTATCAACAATCAATCAATCATTCGATTAATAATGTGCCTTAGAATTGCAGCAACAAAACTGCAAACAAAGCAGGTGCCCTCCTAACTCTAAAGTAAAGACGTGGTATACTTTGTTAAAAAAATGGACAGCCAAACTAATTCACAAACAAGTAGATTTCAGTTTCATTGTGGTGTGTTTTCTTCCTAAATTTGTTCCTGAAATGTTGACAATCCCCGCTGAAGATGGACGGAAATCTGCCAGAGTGTCCTGCATGTTTCTGTGTCTGCTGAAACAATGTCTGATGATACGAATAGTACAGCTGCTGAAGATGGATGACCCTTTCCTCTAAAACCAAGACGAGCCGTTAAAAACAGCACGTACTCTTCAGCTGTAAGCATGCGCTGTGAGATACCGAGCATGAAAACAGGTTTCAGGAAAAAGATAAAGAAGATAAAGGGGATATGTTTACAATCCTGCAGAGAAAAATCAAGGCCAAATATCTCAGTGTAAGCTACACCGAAACGTGTTGAAAAGTCTGCTGCTGAAACTTGGTATGTGCTGGGAGGGAGGGAGGAGAAGAGGAGGGGGGGGACTAATTTGAGAAGATGAGAGGTGACAGTCATCCTATCTGGCCAAACAGGTCTGGCACTGCTGCACACACACATACACACACATACACACATACACACAAACACACAGAGGGGTAATTAAAGTGTTGGGTGACAGAGTGTCGCTTCCTTTCGCATCTCAAAGTCGGAGCCGCCATTGGACACTCTCTTTGGTTTTGCTTGTCTTCTTAATTCTATGTGTTCTAGTCAGAGTGTCTGGTTTTGCCGGCTGGGCTGACTGACTGGTCGGACTGATGGTCTGACTAAATGTTCGCCTGACTGAAGGGTCGACCAACTGACAAGCTGGTGGGTTTCCACTTCCCTGACAATGCGGCTGCCTGTTTTTCTGCGCTGACTGCTGCTGTGATCATTGTTTTTTTCACGTGCATCCATTTTACCTCTATCGACAATTTAGGAAAAAGCTGAGGGGCAGAATGCATGCTTCCTTTAAGGCTTAAGGAATTGTAGATTTTTTTTTTGTTTTAAAGGGAGAGGTTGTGCCAAGCCCCAGCCAGAGCCAAGCCCTCGAGCCAGTATATTCTCACATTTCAGTCACCTGGAATGGGCAAAGGTGAGACAAGAGGTAGATTCACTACAAAGAGTAATGTGTGTGTGTGTGTGTCTGTGTGTGTGCATTTGTGTGTGTTCAGTTTGTAATTCAACCCTGCCAGATAGCTCCAGGGAGAAGGACATTCTCTGTTGTTGTTTCCCCTTTGCTGCATTCCTGCCTCCTCTTGACGTGTGGCACCAGAAAAAGTGAAGGAGGAGGAGGAGGAGGAGGAGGAGGAGGAGGCAGAGGGAGGAAGAGATGTAACAGGTTGTTTCATGCCAAACTGATCGCCTCCGTGCTCCCTCCCAGCAACGAATCACATTCATTCCAGCAGGCACCTGCTCTCATCAAGGCTGAAAAAAAAACCAAAAAAAACACAACAACAACACACAGACGTGTGCACACACACTTGGTCTGCACTGCCTCCTTTGAGCCACCTTCCAACCACACTGCTCCGCTGTCAGGACTCTGAGCAAACAAGAGTCTGGCCCGCTCTGAAGAGAGAGCAACACTCTATTTCTGAGTACAGTGGATGATGATGAGGCCACACAGAAGCTTTGTGCCAAGCGCTCAGGGCTAGGGAAGCCAAGAATATACAAAATAAAAGCAGAGCGTGACAGCAGGAAAAGAAGGTATGCTCAGGTATTGTTTGGAGTTGAGCCTACTGTTTGTGCAGCGGATTCAAAAGTTTGTTACAAAGAGCAAAGTAACTCTGCTCCTGAGGGAGGCTCTACATCCGCCAGCCTGCACTGAATTCTAATATCAGCTACTTAAAGTATGTAAATATACTACTTGAAACTGCAAATAGTATTCAAACTGTGTGCTGTGTTAAACTGTGAAAACGCTATGTATTTTTTTGTATGTAATATGATCATTTATGGCTGGGCCCCTAGCCAGGGATTTAGAATTATTGAGGTGATCAATCAAGTTTTGCTCAGTGCATTTCCACTCGCTAAGAACAAATATTTGTTTATTAAACTTCTAACATTTTATCTCAGAATCTTTATGAATTATGTTAACATGAATGATTCTGCTGCACAAGATCTATGGCTATTGTCAATGTTCGCTGCCAATGTTGGATCCTTTATATCAGAGGTTCCTAACCACTTAAAAAAAAAGGGTTAGGGTTAAAAAAAAAAGGTTGTTTTCCCCTCCTGTGATTTTTGTCCATTTTCCAACCTGTTTATCATCTTGTGACCCCACGTGCGTTACACTCTCTGGGAAGAAAACCCTGTTTTACACCTGATTTTCTGCATAACACCAAAACATTTTGGAACCTGTACGCATCCTGTGAAAAAAAAAAAGTACCTAAATCTTAGTAGAGTTCTGCATTTTCATAACTGGCAGTGCTTTTAAAAGTCCATTATGAAAATAATCCCCTGAAAATAAAAAAGAATGAGTTCCTAACCTTAGAATGACCCTTTTTATGTCTCCAGAGAGATCCTCCTCTACAGAGTCTGTGTTGCGCTGTCATGTTTCTACGGTAGTCCCAAGCGGACAAACAGCAGCTCTACAGAGGGCCTTTTAAATATTTCACGAGTTCTGCAGCCGCTGTAGGTTTTTCCTATGTGCCTCAAAGGGGAGGATGCGTGAAGGGATTCTCAGTTTGTGGCAGTCTGCATACTCCCCACTAAATGCTAAAATCCTACATCCTGGACCCTTATATGTATGTATGCGGGTTGTTGTCATGGCTGAACCTTTCAGTTTTTCAACAGGTGGGAAACAATATATGAGACTTTCATTGGTCTGGAGAAGCTGCAGCGTTTGTCGACTGACACACTGAACCAATTCTATATTTTAAACAGCAGACTGTCAGCTCACTGCTAATCTTTTTCTTCTGCTCACACTCACCATCACTTTTTTAGCACTTGACTTCTCTTACTCACTCAACCAAACACTCGCTACACACACACACACATTTCAAATTCTTTCTTCTCAGTGTGTGATTGTTTACTGCAACAAGGAGACAAGCTTTGTTTGATAAAAGGCTGCAGGCAGCGAGACAAAAAGCTGCTGGAGAAAAACAGGAGGGTTTAGGAGGTTTTTCATCAGAGAGAAGACAACGAGACGACTCTAGTTGATTTAGGTCTTTCTAATCAATCAAGGGACCGCAGTGCTACCTCCACCTGTCAGATCAGGGTGCTACGTACCTTAACAGAGGGGTAACACACAACAGGAGGTACATAAGTTGTAATGTGTAACAAATTGAACTGAACTGGACTTTCAGGTGTTAAGTTGACCAGTAAGTTGGGGTGTGAAGATGGATGGGAGAGCAGCACACTCATAAAACAGTTGGTGATGTAAATCTTAGAGACAAAGTTTTTCAAATAATGGATGGAAAAAAAACCCAGGTCACTGATTATAATCTTTTGTTTTACAGATTCAATATCCAATATCAATCTCAGGGTTGGTCTGTTTAAAGGCCTCACTGCCAAGAACAGAATCATTGTGGAGAAATGTTAAATGTCCTGTGATTCATTTTTGGCCTTGAACATTCACATTAAAATTAAAAAGGATAAAGAATTTGTCTAAATGATTGCAACCTGACCTTGTAAAAACGCTTTGTTGTTTGGAGAGAAATGAGACCTAAACATGTGTCCAAAATATGGAACATGCACACACACACACACACACACACCATCACAGCTCCTGCACAGCTTTCCATCCAGGGTTTAGGCGAGCTTTGTTAACATGATGTCGAGCAAATTTCAAAACAACCCCCATCTCAATCGCCTGCTCTTCCCCGCCCCCCTCCACACACACACACGCACACACACACAGTTTTCCTCTTCTCTCTCTTAATCTTCTCTTTCTCATTTTCTCTCTGTCCTTCTCACTATCTCTCTCTTTTAAGCATCACGGCTTTGCTGTCAGGAGAAAAGGTGATCAGAAGCTACAAGAAGAGATCAGGCAAAGAATTTTGCTCTCACTCACACACACTTGCACACACTCACTTTTGCACATACACGCAATATAAATAAATATATATAAACCCACACACACACATAGGTTACAGTAATTAACTGTCCACAGATCCACAGCTTGATGTCTATCTGAGGCCACTTGAGATGTAGGAGGATGTAATATGTGTGTGTATATGTGCAGTATATAGTCTCCTACGTTAGCTAATTAAAGCAGAGCATGCGGCAGGGGGTCAGCAGACCTGTGTGTCGCATCCCTGACATGATTGATTGTGACTGTCAGGGCTCTCAGCTGGGTGTCTCCCAGCGTCGGCCCCGAATAAAGGATTACACAGGCCCTTGGTAACCTTGGCTGGCTTTGTGCGCCTGGGTCCTGCATAAAAGACCCGGCAGGGGACATTAGCATTTTTAATGAGCGGGCCGGGCCCCGTGCTGGCACAGGATGCCTGATCACTTTCATCAGAAACAGCACAGAGTGGAGAAAGGAGGGTGGCACAAATGGAGGCCAGTGCAAGAAGCTACAAACATGCATGCAGACACATAAACATGTACCGAAACCACACATCCCAACTCAACACTACACTGTTCTTTAAAAACTGTGCACCAGCAGCAACATCTTTTGTTCTCTTCTCCCATTTTTTCTCTTTCTGAAAGAAATTAATACGGACGTAAAGTTTCGTGTCTCAGTGTGATTCAGTCATCTCTCTCTCTTCTCCTTTTCGGAACCATGCTAATAAAACCTCTTCTAGCAGACGTAAAGGCAGGATGAGGTAAAGAAAGTGCTCCAGTATCAATTAAACTAAGGCATCCTAGTGTCTTTCATGAAAGTTTTAATAAAAACACAGAGGGTAAGATTGCCTGATATGTGCAGACTTGGGTCTTTAACACAGTTTTGTTTGAAGTGGTGGATCCGTCAAACACATGTTTTGCCATTCTTTTGGCACAGTAAGCCTGAAACAGACTGGAGTTTTAGAAAAGCCTGGCAGAAAAGAAAAGTTAGAAACACAGCGGCAAAGAAGAAAAACACTAAAAAAGAGTGCCATATCGCCTTGAGTGGAGGATATATGTTCAGAAACAGAGCAGCACACACAAAAACAACCCTAAAATATTTCCAACATGGTGCCTAACTATATTTTGTTCGTTTGCTTGAGACACCAGCACCAGAACCTCGAGGAAACGATGAATAAATGAATGGCTCCCACCTTCTTTCTGGCTGAATACTGAGAAAGCAGCAAAGGGGGCAAACATATGCCATTCGCGCCATGTGACAAGCACATTAAAGCTTCATCACAGAAAACAAAAAAAAAAAACTCTTTATTGGCAGCTGTAGTTTCAACACAATGCCAAGAAGAGCTAGAGGACAAAACAATGCAGAAAAATAAAGGAAGTAAAGCGTCATCAACAAAAGACATAAAAACTGATCATAGCAACAGCAGCTACAAGGAAACAGGAAGAAGAATATGGATAAGAGAAATAAAGGATCAAAATAAAATCCAGTAAGGTAACATCATCAGTCTATCAGTCTTTGATGTCTCCTTCTTGCTCTGTGGTGCGCTATCATCACAGACTCCTCGCAAGCCCAAGACAGCTTGGAATAAACCCCAAACTAAATTGCTCCAAAGCCTGAGATGCAAATATGCCACAATAGCTAAGATAGCGGCTAAATCTCTGCCCATGAATAGCCCTGCGAGAGACTTCCAAGACTTAATATCCCTTTAGAAGTCTATTATCTCTGTCTGGCGACTTGCATCTCAACAAAACAAACAGTCCTGAACCACAGAACTTTAAAGTAAACTGCAATCCTTGCATCTGGCACTTTTAAATAAAGTAAACCTTATCAACAGCTCGGCCTAGGGAAAACAAAGAAGGCTGTTTATATGTCTTTATAGGCTGTTTTTCTTTTCTTTATTTCTTTTTTTCGTGTATCTATCACACCACACACACACACGCATACAACTCCCCCAGTTTTTCCTTTGAGGATGACGCCTAGATATGGACATCGTTTGATGTGACTCATCAAAGCAGAGATCGGGGTGTGACAGGAGCGTCTCCCGATGTTTGCCTTGCTCTCCCGCTGTCAGCCGAGCGGACACACAGTCAGGAGCCGGGAGGTGACCACTGGAAACTTTTTATTTGATCAACTGATAGGCAAACACAGGGCATCTCTTCAGCTCAGTTCAAAACAGAAATCAAGGATATGGACATGGCAGGATGCATATGCAGAGAAAGGTCCCCTGATGGGCTCCACTCTGTACGCAGAACATAAAGGTGCAAAGGACATGAAGGCGTGTCAAAGCTGTGTGGATGTTGTGGTCTTTTCACAACATCTGCGCTGGTCTGCACTCTCTCCTGAGAGAAAGTAGAGAGAGAGAGAGAGAGAGAGAGAGAAGGAGAGAGAGATGAAATGAGAACAAACAAGTGCAGGAGAAGAGAGGCAGCTCTCAGCAGTATCCTGCCTGTTGGACTTTAAAGAGCAGGAAAGAGACTGCTCGGCCTTTTCTCGCCTGCTAGCTCCAACAGATAAGTAGAGAAGCACCAAAGGGAACATGTGGGACAGAAAGAGAAAGAAAATAAACCAACGAGCCTGTGCAAGATGATAACAGTTATTTGAAAAAAAAAAAAATTAAAAATTAAAAAACAGACCCATTAATCTGTCAAGAATCCATGATGGTAATTACTAGCAATGTGCTCACTGATGTGAGAAATCAAATATGTTGCTTAGAGATTTTAAGCCATGCTAGCAATTCTGTGAGGCTTAAGGCACAGAGGTGCTTAGAATTTAATGCTTACACCAGCGTGCTAATGTGCTCACAATGACAGTGCTAACACGCTGATCTAAGGGTGTAACATTTACTGGGTGCACCATGTTAGTTTAGTGTGTTAGCCTGCTAGCATTTGTTTCTTGGCACTAAACACAAAATACAGCTAAGGCTGATAAGAATGTTATTAGCTTTAAATAAGAAAAATTAACAGCTTACACATTGTAAATGTAATGAATAAAATTATGTATAATATTTTAATATTTTATGACTTTTAAAACATAAATGCAATCTTCTAACATAAGATAACATATTTAAATATATATATAATATATATAAAAAATATTACAAAGATAGGTTTTTACCATCTTAAGAATATAGCCAGAGTCCGCCCGTTTCTCTCTCAGGCC